>MCJB01049237.1:2819-61610 GCA_002018475.1 Nicotiana obtusifolia
GTGGTTAAGTATTATTATTCACTGAGCTAGCGACTCATTCCCCGCTAATTTATTTTACAGAGACAGCAGTTGAAGCAGGCGAGGATCTCGTCAATTAGAGCGCACGGTTTGACATTTTCTCGGTGAGCCTCGCACTTGTTCGCGTGGGCATAGATGTTCTAATTGTGATAGTCTTTTTATTGAACTCTTAGAGTCGCTCCGTAGTCATTATTTAGTGTTATACGTATTCTTTCGTTATTATGGTTTTATGTCGAGTATCGTTCTCCTTTATCAAAGTTGGAGATAGATTAGTATTTCTATTAGTTAATTGGTGATTTAGTTGTATTGGAGACTTGTATTTGGATTAATTGGCAGGTTGTCAATTGTTTGGTTTAATAGTAGGATGTTTGGTTGTTGGTCTGAGACAGGAAAAATTTTCGGATGGTCCAAAAACAGGGGAAACTCTGTCCGATTTTCTGTAAAATTTCCGATGAGGCTTACTTGGGAGCACTTGCTCCTAAGCGCCGGTCACAATCCTAAATTGGGTCGTGACATGATTCCATCATAATATGTGCACTACCGAGGGTCGAACGACAGGAACCATAGATACATCTATTATACTGCCGAGGCAAACGGCCCGCTCCCATGAGAGTGTGATACATAATCCTGCCGAGGCGAACGACCCGGTCCCATCATAATGTGTGCACTGCCGAGGGTCGAACAACACGAACCATAGATGCATCTGTTATACTGCCAAGGAACAACCCGATCCCATTAGAATAAGAAGCTTAAACGGGTCCTTGACCCCCTTCATGAATAAACGTGCAGTTATGAAATTTAAGGAAGCTTTTCGATGAAAACGCACAACGCGGGAGAAATTCGTAAGGGAGCACAATTGTTCTATGGCTAATCATGAAGCCCGTCAAGTCTCTACAATAGCAAGTCTATCACTCTACGTAAGTCTAGTCTCAAGTTGTAACGTAAAATAAAGGAATTAATAGACAAGGGCCAACTCAAGTAGTACAGTTATAGCATGGCGGGAACGTAAGTCTACCCGGACATAATATGAATCTAGCTACGTACAAACTCTCGTCACCTCGTGCGTACGTAGCTTCCGCAATAAGTAGCACATATCAAATACATCACCTAGAGGTAGTTTCCCCCTCACAGAGTTAGACATGACACTTACCTCGCTCCGAAGTTCCCTAACCGGCTCCAACGTTTCTCTAACACCTCAAACCGATGGCCAGCATACCAAAACTAGTCAAACAACGTGCAAACCAATCAAAATATACCCCAATACGTATAATTTAACAATTTATAATGGTTCTCAACTCCGCTCAAAAGCCAACAAAGTCAACCCTCGAGTCCACTCTCCCGGATTCTAAAATTTTTCGAAGATAAACATTATCCATAACATTAAAAACTCAAATATATAATTTATTCCTAATTCCATTTCCAAAATCATGGTCAAAATCCAAAACTATCAATTCTAGGTTTTTCCTCTTAAAATCCCACAATTTCCATGAAATTTCCATAAATTTTCATGTAAAAATCTATACATAATCCAAGTATTTAACTTGTAACAGGTGGGAATCACTTACCTCATGTTGCTCGATGAAAACCCCCTCAAAATAGCTCCTTAACTTTGGTCAGCCCAAGAGAAAATGAGAGAAAGGAGAGCTAGGTCTCGATTAATAAGCACCACTACCCAGCGATCATCGCACCTGCGGCCACTTAACTGCATTTATGGTCCCGCAAGTGCGGTCCAACCATCGTATCTGTGAACATCCCACTGCCTCCAGCGCTTCACTTTTGCGGACACGGTGCCGCTTCTGCGAGTCTGCTTTTGCAAATTTTTCTCCGCTTCTGCGCGTCTTCATGCCAGGCCCCATTCCGCTTCCGTGCACTACTGTCTGCACTTGCGAGCTCGCATGTGTGGTAAATTCGTCGCACCTGCCGAGCTAGCCAACCTTACTCCCCTCCGCTTCTGTGAACTTTTGGCTGCTTCTGCGAAATCACACATGCGGCCCTTTCTACACAGGTGCGATTACACTAGATTTCATCTGCCTCAGCAATCCTTCCAACTAAAAACTCAATCGGTTTACAATCCTATTCCCACCCGAGGCCCCTGGGACCCCATCCAATCATACCAACACATCCCAAAATATGATGCGGACTTAGTTGAAGCCTCAAACCACGCCAAACAACATCAAAATTATGAATTTGACGATCAAAACCTTTCTTTCAACTTTCAAACATTCCCAACTTCGACGAACGCGTCCGATTCATACCAAAACATTCCGGAATGACGCCAAACTTTGCGTAGAAGTCACAAATCACGATACAAACCTATTCCAATGCTCAAAACCTCAAACGGACATCGACAACACCAAAGTCCACTTCAAATCAAACTTATGAAATTCTTAAACTTTCAAAATGTTATCTTTCCATAATAAGCGCCGAAATGCTCCCCGGTGATCTGATACTCAACCCGAACATACGCCTAAGTCCGAAATCATCATACGAACCTATTGGAACCTTTAAATCCTGATTCCAAGATTGTTTACTCAAAAGTCAAACCTTAGTCAATTCTTCCAACTTAAAGCTTTCGAAATTAGAATTTTCTTTCCAAATAAACTCCAAACTTTCCGAAATTCAATTCTGACCACACATACTAGTCATAATACCTGAAGAGAAGCTACCCAAGGCCTCAAACTGCCGAACGACGCGTTAGGACTCAAAACGACCGATTGGGTCGTTACATTCTCCCCCACTTAAACATATGTTCGTCCTCGAACATGCCAAGAACTGCTCTGGAGTTATCCAAAATCACTGTTTAACACCTCATGCACCTACCCGTGCCCATCATAACCCAGTTGAACACAATAGCTCGAGCCAGACTGAAGATCCTCCCTTTTATTTCGTCAAAAAGTCTTAGAACCAAATTCCAACCTCCAAATTTCTCTACAAGACCTGATTCTAACATTCGAAAACCATATCAATCACCACACATTGTACCAAAACATGATCATGCACCTATGCTGAAATCTCACCATGCACCACATAAGTCGGTTGCCCATAATAACATCCTCCGACCACAATAGCTAGAATTTCATGAATCTGATGCCCGCAATACACCTCATGACGCATATAAGTCCTGTTCCAGCTCTCGAAATAGTGCCATGACAGCAGAGATGTGTAGAAACTAATAACCACCTGCTGAATCAACAAATCATGGAGTCTCTCCTCCTGATAAGGACCATCACCTCATTCTGAACTGAATAACGATATTTGCTCTTTAATATATCCTACATCACTCCGATCGTACTGATCCCAGGTCCAATAACCTCGTCTCACCTAGTACAAGCTGGTCAGGCAATAAGCCATCTCAAACACTGCCAAAAATCTCATATGACGCCCACAATGCACTCACAAGCTACAAACTTGAATGTGATACATAAGGAAAAACGAACTCTGGAAAAGGACTACCCAGCCCGCGTAACGAATAAAATGGCCAAATAGATGCTGTGAACCTACCTCAGGAATGAAAAACAAGGAAAATAAAATAAGTGTAAGGAACTATGCTCAACATCTCGCTGTTGCGGCGTGCAACTCGATCCAACATGACACCGTTGCGACGTGCAACTCGATCCAACATGACACTGTTGCGGCGTGCAACAAACATGACAATGTTGCGGCATGAAACCCGATCCACACAACATACCCGTGGCGTGCCACCCGATCCAAACAATATACTCGTGGCGGTGTGCCACCCGATCCGAACATAACAATCAAGAAGATAATACACATTAAGTCGAAATGCTTATACTTACGAAATGCCCGAATATCAGCCACAAGCACACCAAGTACATAATAAAAATCCCAGGAGACGGATAGCGCCATACGCTACGAAACCTAAGCACAACTAAGGTGCGATAAATGACCTGCATCTCGAGAGCCATCCTGCTCATATAACACCACAAGCTACATGGGACCTCAACACATATGCGAATAATCAAGCCGTCTCACAACTCTCATGGCACAATAGAGATTACACGGAATAGCTGACGACGGGAATAACATCCAATGCTCGACGACTCCTCCGTAAGCAATGCTATGACGAATGAACACATCTAACCTGACATAGAGCACACATTCATATTAGACCCACTAAGGGACCTCAACCCAATTTTGATCATATAATCTTGGGTCAATAACCCTCCAATGATCCACAATGGCCCTATTTATGACACACACGGGCAACCGTTCACTCCGGACCAAACTCCCACAGTTCACAACCAAGGAATAGAGCGCCTTCCAGGTATAAACTGTCACATTAACGACACTAACATAATCTCCATACTTAGTTTTAATCCTTCACAATTAAATGACTAACATGCCACACTTATACAATTTTCTCGTGGGGCAGGCTCCCACGACCTTCCGCACCAAGTAGCTAAATCTGCACCTCCATACCATCAACCATACTAATTCTGTAAGGCAAATCAATACACAATGCCTCTTCCACAGAATACCATTCTCAGGCGACATTAAGATAATGCTAGCTTACACTAAACATCTAAATTTTTCCCTACTCATCCGAGCTCGTGACATTCTTGTCAACACCCCGAACCGCAACCTTGATCCTCAAATTTGAAATTCCAATGCCGCTCACTGCACCTATCATGCCGCTACACGAGAATACAAGAATTCATCATAACCCCTGAACTACTAGTAGAATAATACTTCATTGGCTAGAAACTTTTCACTTGGCTCATTTTAGAAGAACCAATGCAAAACGCAACTAAATTCCCAAATAGCAGAAAATACAAACCTCAAGTCATGATCTACACCGCCATGACTCTTCCGGAATCCATTTACACCACAAGTCCATTTGAATCAAATACCTCCCAAATCAATCAAGTTATGGTGGTTGTTAAGCTCGTACGTACAACTACAAACCACATGTATAACTTCACACGCCAAAGGAACTGATCATTGCCACAATCATGCTGATTCAACCATTACTAACTGAACCGACTTCTTCCAATTCACTCTTGACTTGCCTTAGAAATAAAAGTAGCTCCATTCAAGGATCATAATGAAACTCAACAACACTCCTCCCAAGTGACCCACTTCACGAGACCACATCGTCTCAATACCCATGAACCATCTCACACCTTCCTCATGCGCACAATAGCATCTCCAATTGGTACACCCATTCTGAAAGACTGTCCGCGAATCCGAAACTATTTCACCTATTTTTCCAATACTGCCCCGCAGACCCGATGATAACATAGAAAATTCCCCAAGTATTCTTCACACCCTGCTGGGAAAATCCCAGTCTCCAGCCACATAACGAACCCATTAGAACCACTATTGAGAGTCACCCACTTTGACTTGGTCCCGGATATAAGCCAAACTCTAGTGCGCTGTCAGCACACGAACACTCCCAAGGAAGCAACCAGATGAATTATTTTTTTCTTGTACATCACATCTACCAGAAGCATAAACTCTGAGTATCCCCAAAATATGCGCATGAATCGATAAGGCGAAATATAGCACACATTCATCAAATCATTTTCTCGAATTACCCCTGATGTTTTATTTTCTTAGTCATAAATAATCCACAAATGCACCAATAACCAGAAGTTGCACCAACAGACAACCACGCGATCCAATCATAGACGGTGGCTCCCCCATTTCGCTTTAAGATACAATCACATAAATCTAGAACCCACAAAGATTTCTCCTTTTCAATCACCATGACCTCGCACCGTTAAGCTGCCAAATTCTTGAAACCTCCTGTTAAACCTTTCATAAAACATCCCGAACAATCATCCACAACTACCTGTTCGACCTCCCGCTGGATAGTAAATAGAACTCTTCGTAGAAACTTCATCAAAATCATGCAACCGCCAAACTGCTCACAGGAGATATCCCACCTGTGGAATTCCATACCGACTTCTTCCAACGATGCTGCATGGGGTATAACTATCACAAAATCAATAAACCCTCCTGAGCCCATGCTCGCCCACCAGCTGTACAAGTCTGTTCCTTCCCCATTGACATCAACTGGAAGTCCGACAATATGTTCCAAACTTGAAGTCACGTTGCATCCAACAGTGGTAATCAAGTTTTCACACCCCTCTTCATTTCAAGCCAACTCCTCTTTTCCATACTCAATCTTCCTTAGTGAAGTAGCTTCCATCTCAAATAAAATCCATGGACCTAGTCGCTTCCCACCAAGATTCCCAAATCGCTCTAAACTATTCTCAAGGCATGTGGCTATCCTACCACAGAATTCATATGCTACTCTGCCTCTACTTTTCGACCTCTGCTTTTCAGACTTGACTTGACTAGTAATTCAACCACCGCGAGACATCTCCCACCATGTCCTTCCTCATCCTTCGCTACCCAAAGGTTGCATCAAATCAAAATCCATCTATGTAGCACCTGGAGTAATAAATTTCTACTAACTCTAAGCCTCGTCGAAGATCATCTCGCTCGAGCAATTAGCATTCAAAACACCGATTCAATTCTGGAACCGCTACACATTGCCATTTTTGACAATCTCTTCTTAGACACTATTTCACCACACCCTGCCGTGAAGGCAAATAAAAGAAGACCACAATACTGGCGAGCCTTAATGCGTTCAAACAAGGACGACGACACCACGTTACAAATGAGAATTCCACCCTACTCGAAAATATCAAGTCTCGTTACTCCATCAACCAAAGCCTGAACATCCATAGTCCGATTGCCTTTCCTCCGTTGGAATTAAATGTCGAACCTCTAAACCATGCACTAAGAAATCCTCCTTTTCAGTCATTCACTGCCTCGACACAAAAACAAGCACCCCACCATCACACAAACACTGTGGCATAACAACACATGAATATCATAATAATTAGTGCATAGCCTCGAAACAATAGGAAATATAGGTACTTGGCTGAAATGACAGAATATCCTTCCACAAAGTGATGATACGCAAGGAGAAACATCCTGCACCATGACTGCAGTACCACTACAACTCCTCCGTGTCCAAGTGATTACAAGCACTTCACGTCACATAAGATTGAGTACGAAGGAAATAAAAGCATAATCCTCCAAATAATCAAATCGCACGATGAGGAATCAAGAAGGGAAGTGCTCGTAACAGGCCTGTAGCCTCTCGAAGATAAGTACAGACGTCTCCGTACCGATCCGCAAGAGTCTACTAGACTTGCTCATGAATCGTGAGACCTAAGTGAACCTAACGCCCTGATACCAAGCTGTCACGACCTAAAAATCTACTATAGGTCGTGATGGGGCCTAAAGCCGCCGTCAGGCAAGCCAATGATGATTGATCAATTTAATTACTCATTTTATTTACTTTTGAAATCATAATTCCCGTTAATCAAATAGTATAAAAGCTAGTACTCGTGCAAAAACCCATGGTTTTATTTTTCAATTCCTGTATAAAAATATAATTTTCAAGGTGAAATGTTAATAATTACATGAACTACAATAATGAACAAACAGTAGAATCCCCCAAAATCTGGTGCCACAAGTGCATGAGCATCTACTAAGGAGTACAATAATAATACAACAACCATCCGGAATAAAAGTTAGACGGGGAAAATAAATAATCTGATGGAGACTCTGTATGCTGCAGATCATAACAAGGAAATGCAGCTCACCATAAAGTCCCCGCAAAAGCCGTGCCTCTAGACCTAGAGGATCACCGGAAACATATATATACCTGCACAATTAGTGCAGCAAGTGTAGCATGAGTACGTAAATCAACGCGTACCCAATAAGTATCTAGCCTAACCCCAGAGAAGTGGTGATGAGGGGTCGACATCGACATTCACTAGTAACGAGGGGTCGATATCTACTGGATATTCGTGCTTCGCATTCATGACTGAAAGGCACACGTTCACAAAGGTTCGAGGGGCAACACTATGCGTTCACAACTGGGGTTCGGAAAACGGAAAGCTGGCCTGGGGAAGATTGGTCTTCGCGTCCGCGATGGAGCGGACACGTTCGCGATAGAGCAGCCTGGTGAAGCATCGCATTCGTGAGGCCAACCTCGCGTTCGCATAAAAGAGTTTGGGTCCTGAGTTTGATGAGCTACGCGAACGCAAGAGGTGCCGCGTTCGTGATGAAGGTCGCCTGGGCAGTGTATAAGTTTGCAAAAACTGGTTTTGGCTCATTCTATCTCAAATCTTCGGAGCCGAGCTTGGGGCGATTTTGTGGGAGATTCTTCGTCACCCATCACTAGGTAAGTGATTTCTTCACATTGTGATTTAAATACATGAATTATACATGGATTTGAATATGGAAATTGTGGAATTTTGGTAGAAAACCTAGAAATTGACATTTTTGGATTTTGACATGAAATTGGATATGGAATTGGGAATAAATCATATATTTGAGTTTGTATTGTTATGGCTAATGTTTATCTTCAAAAAATTTGGGAATCCGGGCATGTGAGCCTGAAGGTTGACTTTATCAACTTTTAGAGTGGATTTGGGGATGGTTATAAATTGATTAATTGTGGCTCTATTAATTTATAGAAGCACATTGTTTGACTAGTTTTGGAGAGACATGCATCGGTTTGAGGTGTTGGAGAGAGTATATATTTATGGATATGCACATTGTTTGACAAGTTTTGGAGAGACAGGCATCGGTTTGAGATGTTGGAGTGGCACCGGAGCCGGTTATGGAACTTCGGAGCGAGGTAAGTCTCATGTCTAACCTTGTGCGGGGAAAACTACCCCTAGGTGATATTTATTGCTATGTGCAACTAGTTGTGGGTGCTACATACGCACGGCGATGAGAGTCCGTACGTAGCTAAAGCATGTTTATGTCTAGGTAGACTTAGCACTTTATCATGTGATAATTGAATTATTTGAACTCCTTCTGCTGACTTAATTAATTAAAGTTATAGCTGAATTTGATTTAGAAATAAATATATGTATACTAGGCCGAGCCTTAAAACTTTGAGTTGTAGGCGAGTTATTTAAGAAACGGTAAAGATTATATTCATTTTGTGCTCATGTACTGTATTGTAAGCACACGTCTCGTAATTTGGTAACTTCCTTCCTTTCTTGTGGAGCGGGCCGTACACCTTGGCAATATAATAGATGAATCTATGGTTCGTGCCGCTCGACCCTCGGCAGTGTACACATTATTCTGGATCGAGCCGAACGACCTCGGCAGAATCATGCGTTATATCGGTAGTGGTCTGAATATTCACGAGATAAACCTTCTACTGATGCCCAGCATTTTTTTGGTATTTCTTATTTATTTGATATTATCACTTGGCAGTTTCTAAGCTATTAAGGTAGAATACAAGATCGAGAAATTTATACTTTAAAAGAAACATTTGAAAGATTAAGAAATTTACAGATTTACCCCGCTATCGCTGTGCACTTCATACCTGTTATGAATTATTATATTATTTTATTGGACCTCTAGTAAGTGTTGATGTCGACCCCTCATCACTACTTCCCGAGGGTTAGGCTAGATACTTACTGGTTACGCATTGATTTATGTACTCATGCTGCACTTTTCACTAAATGTGTAGGATCTTATAGGTTCATTCGGTGATCACCTTGGCACGTAGGTGCACCTGTAGAGGAGACTTTATGTGAGCTGTATTCCAGGCTATGCATCGTAGTCCACCAAGTCTCCATCGTACTACTTATTTTATCATGTCTTATCTTCATTCTGGACAGAGGTTGTATTATTATTGTACTCCTTAGAAAATGCTCATGCACTTGCGACATCGGGTTTTGAGGTTATACTAGTTGATGTTTATGCTTTCGTATATTATTATCGCCTTTACATTCTTTTGTAAATTACAAATATTGTATGTTCCCGCGATTTAGAAGTGTAAATCTCCTTTATTTATTAAAATTTGTGATTTTGAAAGTAATACAATGAGTAATCAAATTGGTAAATCATCTTTGGCTTGCCTGACGGCGGCATTAGGCGCCATCACAACCATAGCGGATTTTGGGTCATGACAGCTTGGTATCAGAGCGTTAGGTTCACTTAGGTCTCACGAGTCATGAGCAAGTCTAGTAGAGTCTTGCAGATCGGTACAGAGACGTCTGTACTTATCTTCGAGAGGCTACAGGGTTGTTAGGAGCACTTCCCCTCTTGATTTCCTCATCGTGCGATTTGATTCCTTTGAGGCTTATGCCTTTATTTCCTTCCTACTCAATCTTATGCGACGTGGGGTGCTTGTTATCAATTGGGCGTCGAGGAGTTGTAGTGGTACGACAAACGTGGTGCAGGATGTTTTTCCCTACGTGTTCGGGCAGGCTATTATCGTCGCCTTGCGAAAGGATGTTCTTTTGTTCCAGCTCAGTATCCATATCTTCTATGGTTTTGAGACTGTTCACGGATTGCTACGATGTCTATGCGTTGTTATCGCACAATGTTGGTGTAATAGTAAGGTACTTGTTTATGTGTCGAGGCAGTGAATGACTTGAAAGGAGGATTTCTCAGTACATTTTCGTAAGTATAAGCGTTACGGCTTAATGTGTGTGTTTTCTTCTTGATTGTTATGTGCGGATTGTGTGGTACGCTGCCACGGGTATATTGTTTTGATCGGGTGGCATGCCGCCACGGCAATGTTATGTGGATCAGGTTGCTCGCCGCAACATTGTCATGTTTGGATCGGGTTGCATGCCGCAAAAGTGTCATGTTGGATTGGGTTACACGCCGCAACAACAAGATGTCGAACATAGTTTTTTACACTCATTTTATGTGTCTTGTTTTTTTTCCCTAGGTAGGTTCAAAGCATCTATTCGGCCGTTTTATTCATCACGCAGGCTCAGTAATTCCCTGTCAGAGTTCGTCCTTCCTTATGAGTTATATTTGAGTGGTGGCTTGTTGGCACTTTGATGGTGCTGCATAAGATCTTGGTCGGTGTTTGGGGTGACTCATTGCTGAGCAGTTTGTACTGCGTGAGACGAGATTATTGGACCTAAAATTAGTGCAATCAGATTTATTTAAGGTATATTAAAGAGAAAATATCATTATTCAGTTCAGAATAAGGTAATGGTCCTTGTCAGGAGGAGAGACTCCATGATTTGTTGATGCGACAGGTGGTTATTAGTTTCTACACATCTCTGCCATCGTGTCAGTATTTCAAGAGTTGGAACAGGACTTATATGCATCATGAGGCGTATTGTGGGCATCAGATTCGTGAAATTTCATCTATTGTGGTCGGGGAATGTTATTATGGACAACCGACTTATGTGGTGCATGGTATGATTTCAACATAGGTGTATGATCATGTTTTGGTACGGTGTGTGGTGATTGATATAGTGTTCATATGTTAGAATCAGGTCTTATAGAGAAATTCGGAAGTTGGAATTTAGTTCTAAAGCTTATCAACTAAATAAAAGGGAGGATCTTCAGTCTGACTCGAGCTAATGTGTTCAACTAGGTTGTGGTGGCACGGGTAGGTGCACAAGGTGTTAAACAGTGATTTTGGAAACTCCGGAGCAGTTCTTAGCACGTTCCAAGACGAACGTATGTTTAAGTGGGGGAGAATGTAACGACCCGAACGGACGTTTTGAGCTAGCGCGTCATTCAGCAGTTTGAGGCCTTGAGAAAGCTTCACTTCAGGTATTATGACTTGTACGTGTGGTGGGAGTTGAATTTTGGGAAGTTCGGAGTTGATTTGGAAAGAAAATTCTAATTTTGGAAGCTCTTAGTTTGAAGAATTGACTAAGATTTGACTTTTAGTAAATGACTTCGGAATCGGGATTTGAAGGTTCCAATAGGTTTGTACGATTCTTTCGGACTTCGGCGTATGTTCGGATTGAGTATCGGATGGTCCGGGAGTATTTCGGCACTAATTATGAAAAGTTGGCATATTGAAAGTTTAAGAATTTCTTAAGTTTGTCTTGAGGGGAAAAACTACGCGTTCGCGAAAGGGAAAGCTGGCTTGGGGGAGATTGGTCTTCGAATCCGCGATGGAGTGGACGCGTTCGCGATAGAGCAGCCTGGTGAAGCATTGCGTTTGTGAGGCCAACCTCGCGTTCGCGAAGAAGAGTTTGGGTCCTGAGTTTTTTGAGCATCGCGAACGTGAGGGAAATGCCGCGTTCGCGATGAAGGTTGCCTGGGCAGTGTAAAAGTTTGCAAAAACAGGTTTTGACTCATTCTATCTCAAATCTTCCATGGGAGCCGTGCTTGGGGCGATTTTGTTAGAGCTTCTTCATCACCCATCACTAGGTAAGTGATTTCTTCACATTGCGAGTTAAATACATGAATTATACATGGATTTGAAAATGAAAATTAGTGGAAATTGTGGGATTTTTGTCGAAAACCTAGAAATTGATATTTTTTGATTTTGACCACGAAATTGGACATGGAATTGGGAATAAATCAATATATTTGAGTTCGTATTGTTATGTCTAATGTTTATCTTCAAAAAATTCGAAACCCGGGCACGTGGGCCCGAGTGTTGACTTTATCGACTTTTCGAGCGGAGTTGGGGATGGTTATAAATTGATTAATTATGGGTAATAGAGTATATATTTATGGATTTGCACATTGTTTGACTAGTTTTGGAGAGACGAGCATCGGTTTGAGGTGTTGTAGTGGTGGCGTCAGAGCTAATTATGGAAATTGAGAGCGAGTTAAGTCTCCTGTCTAACCTTGTGAGGGGAAAACTACTCCTAGGTGATATTTATTGTTATAAGAGACTAGTTGTGGATGCTACGTACGAACGAAGTGATGAGAGTCCGTACGTAGCAAAAGCATGTTTATGTCTGGTAGACTTAGGAATTTATCATGTAAAAATTGAATTATTTGAACTCGTTCTTCTGACTTAATTAATTAAAGTTATAACTGAATTTGATTTAGAAATAAATATATGTGTACTAGGCCGAGCCTTAACACTTTGAGTTGTGCGCGAGTTATTTGAGAAACGATAAAGATTATATTCATTTTGTGCTCATGTACTGTATTGTAAGCACGTGTCTCGTAATTCGGTTAACTTCTTTCCTTTCTTGTGGAGCGGGCCGAATGCCTCGGCAGTGTAATTGATGCATCTATGGTTCGTGCCGCTCGACCCTCGGCAGTGTACACATTATTCTGGATCGAGCCGAACGACCTCGGCAGAATCATGCGTTATATCGGTAGTGGTCTGAATATTCACGAGATAAACCTTCTACTGATGCCCAGCATTTTTTTGGTATTTCTTATTTATTTGATATTATCACTTGGCAGTTTCTAAGCTATTAAGGTAGAATACAAGATCGAGAAATTTATACTTTAAAAGAAACATTTGAAAGATTATGAAATTTACAGATTTACCCCGCTATCGCTGTGCACTTCATACCTGTTATGAATTATTATATTATTTTATTGGACCTCTAGTAAGTGTTGATGTCGACCCCTCATCACTACTTCCCGAGGGTTAGGCTAGATACTTACTGGTTACGCATTGATTTATGTACTCATGCTGCACTTCTCACTAAATGTGTAGGATCTTATAGGTTCATTCGGTGATCACCTTGGCACGTAGGTGCACCTGTAGAGGAGACTTTATGTGAGCTGTATTCCGGGCTATGCATCGTAGTCCACCAAGTCTCCATCGTACTACTTATTTTATCATGTCTTATCTTCATTCTGGACAGAGGTTGTATTATTATTGTACTCCTTAGAAAATGCTCATGCACTTGCGACATCGGGTTTTGAGGTTATACTAGTTGATGTTTATGCTTTCGTATATTATTATCGCCTTTACATTCTTTTGTAAATTACAAATATTGTATGTTCCCGCGATTTAGAAGTGTAAATCTCCTTTATTTATTAAAATTTGTGATTTTGAAAGTAATAAAATGAGTAATCAAATTGGTAAATCATCTTTGGCTTGCCTGACGGCGGCATTAGGCGCCATCACGACCCTCAGCAGTGTACACATTATTCTGGATCCGGTCGAACGACCTCGGAAAAATCGTGCGTTATATCGCCAGTCGTCCCAATATTCATGAGATAAACATTCCACTGATGCCCGACTTTTTATGGTTTTCCTTATTTATTTGATATTGGCACTTGGCATTTTCTGAGCTGTTAAGGTAGAATACAAGATCAAGAAATTTATACTTTAAAAGAATTATTTGGAAGATTATGAAATTTACAGATTTACTACACTATCGTTGTGCATTTCATATCTGTTATGAATTATTATATTATTTTATTGGACCTCTAGTAAGTGTTGATGTCGACACCTCATCAATACTTCTCAGGGGTTAGGCTAGATACTTACTGGTTACGCGTTGATTTACGTACTCATGCTGCACTCCTGCACTAAATGTGCAGGATCTGACAGGTTCATTTGGTGATCACCTTGGCGCGTAGGTGCACATGTAGAGGAGACTTTATGTGAGCTGCATTCCAGGCTATGCATCGCAGTCCAACGAGTCTCCATCTTACTATTTATTTTATCCTGTCTTATTTTCATTCTGGACAGAGGTTGTATTATTATTGTACTCCTTAGAAAATATTCATGTACTTGTGACACCGGATTTTGGGGTTATATCAGTTGATGTTTATGGTTTCCTATATTATTATCGCCTTTCATTTCTTTTGTAAATTGCAAATACTGTATGTTCCCGTGATTTAGAAGTGTAAATCTCCTTTTCTTATTAAAATTTGTTATTTCGAAAGTAATAACATGAGTAATCAAATTGGTAAATCATCTTGGCTTGCCTGACGGCAGCATTAGGTGCCATCACGACCATAGCGGATTTTGGGTCATGACAGAGTCAAACAACTTAGTAAGACAACGAAGTTGCATCTAATTGTTGAAATAAATGTAAAATTACTCATGCTATAAAAGTATTTTAATTTATAGTTATTAGCAGAATAATCAGACTGTACTTCAAATTAATGTATATATAATCATAAATAAATTATAGAGCAAAATCATTTTCGAGCATGGTAGGATCACCATCTAAACATTCACTTGTTTATTCTATAGGAAGCTACGGACAATAATGGCACGAATTTAAAATTCTTTAAATTTTTGAATGTTAATTTTTTTTTAATTTCAAAAGAGCTCAAATGTTAATTCAAAATTTAGATAAACAATTTTTTGTCAGTCGACGATAGTCCTTCTAAAAAGCTAAAACATAATTAAAGTTAAAAATCTTTCTATTTAAGACTGAAACATCACATTGCATACCACAAAAATAAGTAAAGTGTATAAGGAATCGATAAAAATATTAGGTAGTTATTGTAATAAAATTATCCTCGGCACTTATTATAATAAAGTTTTATGATCATTGCTCGACACTTATTATAATTAATCAGAGTTGCCCTATAAAATACTGTACATATAAGCATAAACAAATTATACAACAAAATTAGTTTCGAGCATGGCAAGATCAGCCTCTAAATGTTCATTTTGTTTATTCTATAGGAAGCTACAGATGATAACGACATGAATTTAAAACTTTTTTCATTTTTTAAATTTAATACTTTTTTTTTCATGAACGTGAAGACAATTTAGATAAATAATTTTTTGTCAAGTCGAAGGTAGCCTTCTAAGAAGCTCCAAGATTATTAAAGTTAAAAGTCTTTCTAGTTAAGACTAAAACATCACATTGCATACCACAAAAAATAAGTGAAGTGTATAAGGAATCGACAAAAATATTAGGTAGTTCTATCAACTAATTTATTGCTGAAAGATTTTGGGTAGATTTATTCTGATCTAAGTAGGAAAAATGTCACGACCTCAATTTTTCTCCATAGGATATCATGGCGACACATAGTCTCTAAGACTAGGTAAGCCTAACAATTACAATTGAATATTAAGCTGAAACTCAAAACCTCAACATCTCAAATAAATAAAAGCTGCAATTCAAGTGATTACAACTCCCAAAACTCGGTAGATACAAGTCACAAGCTCTAAAGAGAAATACGAAATATCTCTATACATCGGAGTCTAATGAGGATAAGGAAAACAATATAATAAAGATAGAGGGGGGACTCCGAGGTCTGTGGATGCTGGCAGATATACCTTGAAGTCTCCACGCACGGGCTAGCTCACTGATATTTGGTTTGGTAGGATGTATCTGGATCTCCACAAAAAGATGTGCAGAAGACTAGTATGAGTACACCACAACGGTACCCAGTAAGTGCCAAGCCTAAGCTCGGTAGAGTACTGACGAGGTCAGGTCAGGACGCTACTAGAAATAATAGGAAAAACAGGGCGGAAGATATAATAATGTGTTGAATGATAGAGAAGTGTAACAATACAAATTCGAAAAAGATAACAACACATAATTCAAGAAGACAACTACAACACGTAAGGAAACAAAAATCTTACAATTTGAGAAACAACAACAACAATACAGCAAATAGAGGTAAACAACAGGGGCGCTCCCGAGGTACCGCCTCGTAGTCTCAAAATTGAATATCTCACAATGTCACGGCAGAAACCTCGTGCCACAATAACACTCTGCATGGCAGAAACCTAGTTCCACAATACACTCCGCACGGTAGAAACCTCGTGGCACAATAGCACTCCGCACGGTAGAAACCTCGTGGCACAATAGCACTCCGCATGGCAGAAACGTCGTACCACAATAACATTCCGCACGGTAAAAACCTCGTGCCACAATAACACTCCGCACGACAGAAACCTCGTGCCACAATCAATCAGTTATCTCAACAAAGATCATGAAAACAACACATAAAAAATGGCACAATGAAATTACTGCAAGGAATCGTACAATTAAAGAATGAATACAAAATCAAAGGAAGCAGGTAATTCAACTAAGCATGTTGCACAAATTGCAAGTAAGAGATAAGACACGTAGACATGTGACATTAGTCTAAACATGATGAGTACACGTGCTAGAGTAACTCAATTAAGTGAATAAAAGGAACTATTTAGTAAAAACCGTATGTTCAACATTTAGCCCGAGTACGCACTCGTCACCTCGCGTACACAATCTTCACGTATTGCAATTTACCATAACAGTACAAAATCCTAAGGGGAATTTCCCCTACACAAGGTTAGACAAGTCACTTACCTCAAACTTTACTCAATCAATTAATAAGAAGGCCTTTCCCTCGATTTTTCAACTCCGATTGGCTCAAATCTAGCCAAAAAAATTACATATTATGAATATAACTATGTGAAACTAATCTAAATAATGAAACTACGACTTTAGCAAAGAATTGAAAAATCGCTCCAAAAGTCGACCCGCCCCATGTCTCGGAACCTGAGCCAAATAATAAAATCATAACTCTTATTAGATATTGAATCCAACCATACAAGACTTACTCAAATCTGACCTCAAATCGCCTTCCAAATCCTCGAATTTTAGCCTAATTTTCTCAATGTTTCTCTAAATTTCCAACTAAAAACACTAATCAAATGAGAAAAACAACAATAGATCATGGAAATTAATGATAAATGAGTCAAGAATCCTTACCCAAATGATTTCTTTGCAAAACCCTCGAAGTATCGTCACAAACCGAGCTCTCTAGGTCAAAAAATGGATAATGAAATCAAACCCTCGAACTTATGCCTTTTCTGCCCGGCGATTTCGCATATGTGATCCACAGCCGCATCTGCTTCTCCGCACCTGCAGAATTTCCATGGCAGGTGCGAAATTCACTTAAGTCCCCTGGGTCCGCTTCTGCGAGAATAGAGCCGCACCTGCGCGTGTGCTCCTGCAGCAAAACATGTCGCACCTGCGACCAGTCGCTCCTGCGCATCTCCCCACTGCAGAAGTGTAGCCGCTTCTCCGGAAACTGTTCCGCACCCACGAGTCCTGCTTGGACTGCCCATATCCGCTTCTGCGCTCGATTGCTCGCACAGAAGCTGGGAGCTTCAACACTTGCACAAATCTAAAATTTGTTCTGGATTCAATTTGAATCTCACCTGGGACTCCGTCCTAATATATCAGCAAGTCCTAAAAGATCATACAAACTTAGTCGAGCCTTCAAATCGCATCAAACAACGCTAAAAACACAAATTGCACATCGAGTCAAGCCTAATGAACTTTGGAACTCCTGACTTTTACATTCGACGCCAAAACTTATCAAATCAAGTCTGATTGACCTCAAACTTTGCACACAAGTCACAATTGACATTACGGACCTACTCCAACTTCTGGAATCAAAATACGACCCCGATTTCAAAAAGACCACTCCGGAGCAAACTCTCCAAAAATTATCCAACTTTCCAACTTTCGCCAATTGACGCTGAAATGACCTACAGACCTCCAAATCAACATCCGGACATGCTCCTAAGACCAAAATCACCCTACGGAGCTATTGAGAATTTCGAAACTCCATTCTGGAGTCGTCTTCACCCAAATCTAAATACGGTCAATTTCTATGGCTCAAACTTCTATTTTAGGGACTATGATTTCACTCGGAAACCAAAAACCAAACCTCCCAGCAAGTCACTTAACCACAAAATGAAATAGAGGGAGCAACAAATAGGTGTTCGAAAACGATTGGTCGGATCGTTACATCCTCCCCCTCTTAAAACAAATGTTCTTCCTCGAACGAGTTTAGGAACATACCTGTAGTGGTGAAAAGATGAGGATAACGACTGCGCATATCATACTCCGTCTCCCAAGTCGCCTCCTCGATTGGATGACCCCTCCACTGAACCTTCACTGAAACGATATTCCTCGACCTCAACTTCCAAACCTGCCTGTCCAAAATGGCCACCGGCTCCTCAACATAAAATAGATCCTTGTCCAACTGGACTGAGCTGAAGTCTAACACATGAGACGGATCGCCGTGATACTTCCAGAGCATGGAAACATGGAATACTGGATGAACTGCATAGAGACTAGGTGGTACTTCAAGTCTCTAAGCCACCTCTCCAACCCTCTCAAGAATCTCAAAAGGCCCGATATACCTAGGGCTCAACTTGCCCTTCTTCCCGAACCTCATAACGCCCTTCATGGGCGCAACTTGGAGCAAGACCCGCTTCCCAACCATGAATGCAGCGTCGCAAGCCTTCCGATCCGCATAACTCTTTTGTTTGGACTGCGTTGTACGAAGTCGATCCTGAATAAATTTAACATTTTCCAAAGCATCCTGAACCAAGTCTGTATTCAATAATCTAGCCTCAACCTGCTCAAACTAACCCACCGGGGACCAGCACCACCTACTATACAAAGGCTCATACGGGGCCATCTAAATTCTCGATTGATAACTGTTATTGTAGGCAAACTCCGCAGGTGGCAAGAATTGATCCCAAGAACCCTCAAAATCCATCACACACACATGAAGCATATCCTCCAGTATCTAAATAGTGCGCTCGGACTGTCCATCCGTCTAAGGGTGAAATGTTGTACTAAACTCCACCCGAGTACCCAACTCATGCCATATGTCTCTCCAAAATCGCGATGTAAACTGTGTACCCTGGTCAGAGATGATAGATACCGGCACGCCATGAAGCTTGACAATCTCGCGAATGTAAACATGAGCCAGCTGCTCCGAAGAGTAAGTAGTAACCATAGGAATGAAATGAGCTGACTTGGTCAATCTATCCTCAATCACCCAAACTGCATCTAACTTCCTCTGAGTCTGTGGGAGCCCAATCCACCTGAAGCAATCCACCTGGCCGATGATGCTCATACTTCATCTACTGACAATTTAGGCACCGAGTTACATATTCCACTATGTCCTTCTTCATCCGCCTCCACCAATAGTGCTGCCTCAAGTCTTGATACATCTTCGCGGCACCTGGATGAATAGAGTACCACGAACTGTGAGCCTCCTGGAGAATCAACTCACGCAAACCATCTACACTGGGCACACATAGCCTGCCTGGCATCCGTAATACACCTTCATCTCCAATAGTGACCTCCTTGGCCTCGCCGTGCTGAACCGTATCCTTAAGGAAAAATAGATGGGGGTCATCATACTGATGCTCCCTAATACGATCATAAAGAGAAGACTGAGAAACCGCACAAGCCAAAACTTGGCTTGCCTCGGAAACATCCAATTTGAAAAATTGGTTGGCCAAGGCCTGAACACCCAAGACTAAAGGCCTCTCTGCTACCGCTAGATATGTTAAGCTGCCCAAACTCTTCGCCTTGTGACTCAAGGCATCAGCACCACATTGTCCTTCCTGGGATGATATAGAATGGCGATATCATAATCCTTAAGTAACTCCAACCATCTCCACTACCGCAAGATAAGATCCTTCTATTTAAACAGATGTTGTAGACTTCGTGATCGGTGTAGATCTCACAAGGGAGACCATACAAGTAGTGTCGCCAGATCTTCAAGGCACGAACAATAGCTGCTAACTTGAGGTTGTGGACATGATAGTTCTTCTCATGCACTTTCAGCTATCTAGATGTGTAGGCAATCAACCTACCGTCCTGCATTAACACCGCGCCGAGACAAACTCACGACGCATCACAATACACCATATAGGATCCCGAACCAGTAGGTAATACCAACGCTAGGGCTGTAGTTAAAGCAGTCTTGAGCTTTTGAAAGCTCTCCTCACACTCCTCAGTCCACCTAAACGGAGCACCCTTCTGGGTCAATCTGGTCATAGATGCTTCAATAGACGAGAAACCCTCTACAAATCGATGGTAATACCCCGCCAAGCCAAGAAACCTTCGGATCTCCGTAAGTGAGGACGGTCTAGGCCAACTCTGCAGTGCTTCAATCTTCTTTGGATCTACCTTGATCCTCCCACTCGATACTATAAGACCCAAAAATGCCACTGAATCTAGTCCGAGTTCACACTTCAAAAGCTTTGCATATAACTTCTTTTCTCTCAAGGTCTGAAGCACAATACCCAGGTGCTACTCATGATCCTCCCAGCTCCGGTGTATACTAGAATGTTGTCAATAAACACAATGATGAACGAGTCAAGATAGGGCTGAAATACACTATTCATCAAGTGCATGAATGTTGTTGGGGCGCTGTCAGCCCAAAAGACATCACAAGGAACTCGTAATGACCATACCGAGTCCTGAAAGCAGTCTTCGGGATATCTGGCTCCTGAATCTTCAACTGATAACAGCCTGAACGCAAGTCGATCTTAGAGAACAATCTGTCACACTGAAGATGATCAAATAGGTCATCAATACATGGCAATGGATAACTGTTCTTCATTGTAACCTTGTTTAACTGGTGATAATCATACACATTCGCATAGAACTATCCTTCTTCTTTACAAACAAGACAGGAGCACCCCAAGACGACACACTGGGCCTAATGAATCCCTTATCAAGCAACTCTTGCAATTATTCCTTTAACTCTTTCAACTCAGCTAGGGCCATACGATAGGGTGGAATAGAAATGGGTTGAGTGCCCTGTAACAAATCAATGCCAAATTCAATATCTTTATCGTGCGGCATGCCCAAAAGATCCGCCAAAAATATGTCTGGATAACCCCTTACTACCGGAACTAACTCGACGGTAGGAGTATCAGCACTAACATCCCTAAAATATGCTAGATACGCATCACACCCCTTCTCAACCATCCACTAAGCCTTTAGAAATGAGACAACCCTGCTAGGAACATAATCTAAGGTGACTCCGTTTTGGCGTGACAATCAAGGATAGTGTGATAGGGTGACAACCAGTCCATGCCCAAAATAACATCGAAATCCACATACTGAGCAGCAACAAATCAGCTCTAGTGTCAAGACCACTAAGAACAACCAAACACGACCGATACACACGGTCAACAACAATTGAATCTCCCACGTGTGTAGACACATAGACAGGAGAACTCAAAGAATTACGAGATAAACCTAAATACGGAGAAAAATAAGCTGACATATAGGCATAAGTGGAGATTGGATCAAATAAGACTGATGCATCTCTATGACAGACCGGAACAATACATGTGATGACAGAATCAGATGCAACTGCCTCCGTCCTAGTAGGAAGGGCATAATATCTAGCCTGGCCTCCCCCTCTAGGCCAACTTTACCTGCTCGACCTCTACCTCTAGTTGGCTTTGCAGGTTTAGTGGTAGCTGGTGCTGTAACCATAGCTTGAGAACCCGGTGGAGCACGAGGCGCCTGAGTGGTCTGTGGAGGTGCACCCCTCCTAAGTGTGGGGCAATCCCTCACCATATGACGAGTGTCACCACACTCAAAACAAGCCCTTGGAGGACGTGGCTGCTGTGGCTGGCTCGGGCCTCATCGGTTGGACTGACTGCTCAAAGCACCCTGTGCAGGAGGTACACTAGACAATGGCGGTGCATAATAGGGAGCTTGGGACCTAGGAATGGCAGGAGTACCGCTGGCGGCTGGAAGTGCTGAATGAACAGGGCGTCCCTCATAGCCCCTACCCTGACAGGCTGCAGCTGGGGCACGAGTACCACTATATGTGCCAGACTTTCAAGACCTCTTGGCCTCCCTCTCCTCTTTATCCTGAGTCAACATACCCCCCAATCTCCTAGCGATTCCCACCACCTGCTGGTATGTGATGTCCATCTCCAGCTCTCGCGCCATGCTAAATCTGATACTAGGGTTGAGCCCCTCAATAAATCGACGAACCCGCTCCCGCACAGTAGCAACCAAGGCTAGTGCACACCTAGCCAAATCACTGAGCCAGACCACATACTCTAACACGGTCATAGAACCCAGGCGCAACTGCTCAAACTCTGCGCGCATGCATCTCTGAGACTCTAGAGGACATGCTCCCTCAAGAACATATCAGAGAACTGAGTCCAAATGAGTGAAGCTACCTCTGCTGGACTACCAAAATCGTATGCTCGCCACCACTTATAGGACGCTCCTCTAAGTTGGAATGTAATGAAATAAACCCTATTAGACTCCACAAAACCCATAGTATGGAGGATACGGTAGCACTCCTCAAGAAAACCCTAGGCATCCTCTGACGCCAAGCCACTGAAAGTATGAGGGTGGTACTTCTTGTACCTCTCGAGCCTGAGTTGCTCCTCCTCCGAAATTGTTGCTCTAACCTCGGGCTGAACTGGGCCTACCGGCTGCATTGGTATGACCTCCAGAACCTGATCAACCTGGACCTGCTGATCTAGGGTACGGGCGGCGGGAGTTTGTGCTCCTCCCCCGGCTTGAGATGTGGCAGGAGCAAGTGGTATCAATTCTGCCGGAGCCAAAACGCTAATATGCTCAGAGACTGGCGAGAGTCTCCTAGAGGGCTGGTGTAGTAACAAGCGTCTCAGGTGCCTGCCCTCCAACTGGAGCTACTGGTGGCTCCTCTATAGCAGCTCGTTCAGGTGCTCTGGATGCACCACGTGGACGTCCTCGGCCTCTACCCCGACCCCGGTCTCTAACAGCTCTAGAAAGACAGAAATCGTAAGGAAACAAGATCTTACAAGTTAAGAAACAACAACAATAACAACAACAACAACAACAACAACAATAAAATAAATAGAGGTAAAGAACAGGGGCGCTTCTGAGGTACCACCTCATAGTCCCAAAAGTAAATATCTCACAATAGCACAGCAGAAACCTCGTGCAAACAATGAAAACCGCAAGGCGGAAACCTCGTGCCACAATAACACCCTGCACGGCAGAAACCTCGTGCCGCAATAACACTACGCACGGCAGAAACCTCGTGCCGCAATAACACTCTGCATGGCAGTAACCTCGTGTCGCAATAACACTCTGCACGGCAGAAACCTCGTGCCACAACCAATCAGATATCTTAACAAAAATCACAAAAACAACACATAACAAATGGAACAATAAAATTACAGAAAGGAATCCTATAGTTAAAGAATGAATACAAAATCAAAGAAAGCAACTAATTCAACTGAGCATGTTGCACAAATTACAAGTAAGAGATAAGACACGTATACATGTGACATTAGGCTAAACATGATGGCTGCACGTGGTAGAGTAACTCAATTAAGGGAATAAAAGGAACTATTTAGAAAAAACGGATGTTCAACGTTTAGCCCGAGTTTTCGCTGATCATCTCGCATACACAACCTTCACGTATTCTAATTTACCATAACATTATCAAATCCTAAGGGGAATTTTCCCCACACAATGTTAGACAAGTCACTTACCTCAAACCTCGCTCAATCAATCAATAAGAAGGCCTTTCCCTCGATTTTCCAACACCGATCGGCTCGAATCTAGCCAAAACAATTACAAACTATGGATATAACTATAAGAAACTAATTTAAATAATGAAATTACAACTTTAGCAAAGAATTGAAAAATCGCTCCAAAAATCGACTCGGGCCCACATCTCATAACCCGACCAAAATTATAAAATCTGAACACCCATTCGATATCGAATCCAACCATACAAGACTTACACAAATCCGCCCTCAACTCGCCTTCCAAATCCCCGAATTTTAGCCTAAGAAGTTTTCTCAAATTTTCTTCAAATTTCCAACTTAAAACATTAATTAAATGAGGAAAACAATGATAGATTCGTGGGAATTAATAATAATGAGTCAAGAATCCTTACCCAAATGATTTCCTTGCAAAACCCTCGGAATATCGCCACAAACTGAGCTCTCTAGGTCCAAAAATGGATAATGAAATCAAACCCTCGAACTTAGGCCTTTTCTGCCCAGCGATTCTGCATCTGCAAACCCACAACCGCATCTACGGCTCTGTACCTACGGAATTCCCATCGCAGCTGCGGACTTCACTTAAGTCCCCTAGGTCCGCTTCTGCGAGAATAGGGCCGCACCTGTGTGTGCGCTCCCGCGGTGAAATGTGCCGCACCTGCGAACCAATCGCTCCTGCGCATCTCCCCACCGCAGTCGTTTCTCCGAAAACTGTTCCGCACCTGTGAGTCCTGCCTGGACTGCCCATTTCCACTTCTATGCTCGATTGCTCGCATGCGAGTCTGCACCTGCGGCCAACCCCACTGCAGGTGCGATGACACCAGAAGCTGGGAGCTCACCAGTTGCACAAATCTAAAATATGTTCCGGATTCAATCCGAATCGCATCCGGGGCCCCCTAGACCCCGTCTAAATACACCAACAAGTCCTAAAATATCATACGAATTTAGTCGAGCCTTCAAATCACATCAAACAACGCTACAAATACGAATTGCACATCGATTCAAGCCTAATGAACTTTAGAACTTCTAACTTCTACATTCGACACTGAAACCTAACAAATCAAGTCCGATTGACCTTAAATTTTACACACAAGTCACAATTAACATTACAGAATTACTCTATCTTATGGAATCGGGATTCGACCCCGATATCAAAAAGCCCACTCCCGGTCAAACTCTCCAAAAATCATCCAACTTTCCAACTTTCGCCAATTGATGCCGAAATGACCTACGGACCTCCAAATCAACATCCGGACACCCTCCTGAGACAAAAATCACCCTACGAAGCTATTGGGATCATTGAAACTCCATTCCGGAGTCGTCTTCACACAAATCGAACTACGGTCAATTCCTACGATTTAAACTTCCCTTTAGGGACTATGTGTCCTATTTCACTCCGAAACCAAAAACCAAACTTCCCGATAAGTCACATATCCATATAATAAAATAGAGAGAGCAATAAATAGGGGTTCGGGGCTTATAATCTCAAAACGACCGGCCGGATCCTTACAAAAAATAAATCAGGTAAAAAAAAAAGAAAATCTAATTTAAGCCAGATATAAGCACAGAGGACAATTGATAGGAATAAAGGAACTGAATAACATACATATTGATCTCTTCATCAGTAGAATATACACAAATAATATTCCACAACTTTGAACAGTTAAAAAAAACTTAAGGACGTGATAAAAAGTGTATGGCATATTCTATTTTTTCTTACGAGTTTCTTTTGTTCTTTCATGTCAAAGTGTCGTACAAACTGCTTTTGCTGTGAGAAGTTGTAGATTATTTTGGAAATTTTATGGAGTCTTTCAGCAAATATCAGATTGTGATGTGAGAACTTTTCAAGTAACTCTGAAGCAACCACAACAGGATTGAGAACAATATTATTTCCTAAGAGACTGAATTTGATGTGAGAAGTTGTAGAGTCCTTTGGAGAAGATAGAGTAGTTGACGATAACAGGTTGCGCCTGTTTTTGGTTTATATCAGGGTTTTTTTATTTTTTATGTTTAATCCTTTTTAGTGAAGTAATATTTATTTTAATATATAATCCACAGACAGTTCTGATATCTATTCTGGAAAAACAATTCTCTTAAGTACACCAGGGAAGTTAATTGTTTATATTACAAATATATTTCCAATTAATTGAAGAAGGAGTTAGCCCATAACAAAACTCTACCTCTTTCCGGAGTCGCGCCATCCTTAGAAAGTCAGAAAATTCAGGACGATCAGAACAAATTTCAGTAGGATCCATTTTTGTGAATAAAAAAAAAAAAGTGATGATTATATAATGGAAACTGGAGCAGAGGGTAGTAGTCATACATATACATACCAATAAGGAGCAATTCTCGGAATTGTGTGATGGCCTTGTTACTCTTTGAGGGAACACCAGCAACCAACAATGGAATCTTAACTATAAAACCAAACAACTAATCAACTCCTTACTATGAGACAACTGATGGATTTATGATATGAAAAAAAGAAGCCAAGTGAAGAAGGAGTTAGGCCATTATGAGAGTTAGGCCATTATGAATATTAGTAAATCGTCATTGTTAAGTAGCTTTAGCATGGAAGAAACTGTATGGGGTCGAACTCGGACCACCTACATGGGGACAAATCGGGCTCTAGTTTATACGATTGGTATCAATCATAATTACTGTTCGGTAAATCGAGATCAAGATATCAAAGATCGAAGAGCGAGACCGAATAACGTCGACGCAGGAATACCGAGGTATCAAAGATCGAAGGTCGAGATCGAACAACATCGAATCAGAACTCGAAGCCATGGTACCCGAGATGAACCTATTGAGCTCGATTTGGAGAAATACCCTAGGGTAAGTTATCAAATTTGAATGACGAAAGGACCGAAAATCCCGTGATAAGTAAGCATCTTGGTGGGAATCACGGTATCAATAAATAAGACCATTAAATCAGCACATCAAGAGATATTTTACCTTGTAAACAGATTCTTGCCTTGTATAAAGGATTATCCCCACGCTATATAAAGGGGCAATGTAATTGTTCTAGGATATCATACAAAGCAATCATCAATACAAAAAAAAAAGTCTGCTTTCATTAGTTTATACATTATTTTATTAATCTGATTTCGTTTATATTTACTGTTCATCTTGGAGGAATCAGTCAAGGCTAGGATTATCCAAGGCTTGTGGTTTGCATTTCTTCTCCATTTATTTACTGACTTCAATTTTCATTATATTATTCGTTATTTGTATCAAACTAAATCACGTATCCTTAAAACCACGTATGAATTCAATTGTTATCCGAAGCCAAGGGTAAACAGTTTGGCGCCCACCGTGGGGCCAAGGATAATAGTGAGTGTTTGATACAATGTTTTGTCACGCAAATTATTTTACACTTGCTCCGTGAAGTATCTCTGATTTCAGGTTACAGTACAGCTATGTCGCATTCACAATCTGTGCCTTTGTACATTGATAATGAATTTGATCATCAATGCAAAAACAACATCACAGCACCCGGTGATGAGGTTCCAATCGACGCTAATTCACAAGTGGCAGTCGATGTAGATCAAATTACTGGTCCGTCAAATAGCGTTCGTAGGGAACATCGATCAACAACACAGGGTCCCCAAAACGACGAAAGGGACGGGATTAGCCCTCAGAATGATCTTTGACATGTTACAAGCCCAGCAGGCATCCATTGCTCAATTACAAAATTGAAGCCAAACATCGAACAAAGTTGAGCTCGGCCCTTCTCGGGGAACTATTCCTGAGAATGAACCAGTCACAGAAGAGTCGAATGAAGGTGAATCGAGGGAAAACTCTAGGATTATGAGGATTCTCGAGGAATTAACCAGACGAGTCGAGTCTGGAGAGAAAAAAATCGAGGCTAACGACAAAAAGGTAGAAACGTACAATTCCAGGGTGGATCAAATCCCAGGAGCACCCCCGATATTGAAGGGCTTGGATTCCAAAAAATTTGTACAGAAACCTTTCCCATCGAGCGCTGCTCCAAAACCAATACCCAAGAAATTCCGCATGCCGGAAATCCCCAAGTACAATGGAACAACTGATCCAAACGAGTATGTGACTGCATACACATGAGCTATAAAAAGGAACGACTTAGAAGATGACGAGATCGAATCCGTTCTTTTGAAAAAGTTCGGGGAAACCTTGTCAAAGGGGGCCATGACATGGTATCATAACTTACCCCCCTAATTCCATTAACTCTTTCGCTATGCTTGCAGATTCCTTTGTAAAAGCACATGCAGGCGCTATCAAAGTAGAAACGCGGGAGTCGGACCTATTCAAAGTCAGACAAAAAGATAACAAGATGCTTAGAGAATTCGTATCTCGTTTTCAAATGGAGCGGATGGACCTGCCACCGGTCACTGATGATTGGGCTGTTCAGGCCTTCACCCAGGGGCTCAACGCTCGAAGCTCGACGGCGTCACAGCAGCTCATGCAAAACTTGATAGAATATCCTGCCATCACATGGGCCGATGTACATAACCGATACCAATCAAAAATTACAGTCGAAGATGATCAACTTGGAGCCCCTTCGGGATCCATTTACCCCGTCAGAACTCATGATAGAGTTCGAAGGGAGATTTATCGTGAACCAAGATTGAATAGAGATCGGCATCGGCCATATCATGGGGATAGAAAAATCACTACAGTAAGGCAAAAGTCCCCAAGACACGAAAGGAGAAACGATCAAGGGCGGAATAATCGAGGGCCCATAATTAAAGGCAACTTCGAGAGAACCACCGGTCATTAAGAAGCACCACGGTTATCGGAATACAATTTCAATGTTGATACGGCTACTCTCGTATCAGCTATCGGTCGCATCAAGGACACTAAGTGGTCTCGACTGTTACAATCAGATCCAGCCCAAATGGATCCTAATCTAATATGCAAATATCACACTACTCACGGACAGAGAATAGAAGATTGCCGACAATTAAGAGAAGAGGTGGCAAGGTTGCTCGAAAACGGACATCTCCGAGAATTTTTAAGCGACCGAGCGAAGAATCATTTCGGAAACATAAATAGACAAGCAAACCAAGAAGAGCCACAACACACGATTAACATGATTATTGGCAGAATAGATAGCCCCCTCAAGGTTCGATGCTGAAATGCACCAAGATATCCATCACCAGGGAAAAACGCACTCGAGATTACGCGATTGAGGGAATCTTACATTTTAGCGAGGAAGATGCGGAAGGGATTATGCAACCTCACAGTGACGGGCTAGTGATATCTGTGCTTATACACAAAATTAAAGTAAAGTGTGTATTGGTCGACCCAGGCAGTTCGGCAAATATAATCCGGTCATGGGTCGTAGAACAACTCGGTCTGACGGATCAAATTGTCCCTACAGTCCGATTACTCAATGGTTTCAACATGGCATATGAAAACACTAAGGGCGAAATAACGTTGCCGATAAACACTGCCGGAACCATTCGAGAAACAAAGTTTTGCGTAATTGGTGGAGACATGAGGTACAACGCTCTATTCGGGAGACCGTGGATCCACGACATGAGAGTCGTGCCTTCGACGCTGCACCAAGTACTGAAATTCTCATCACCTGATAGAATTATAATGGTTTACGGGAAGCAACCAGCTGCAAAAGAAATGTTCGCGGTGGAAGAAATAACACCAGTACCAGCAGTTCCTTAACAAAGAATACAAGATGAAATAGTAATCACAGACATCATCCTCGACAAACGTAGATAAACAAGCATATCTCGAGGATGACGATTACGGAATCCCTAGATCCTTCATCAGTCCCGATGAGTCCGATGCTACCAAATCGACGATTAAGGAACTCGAGAAAGTCTCACTCCGAGAAGACTTGCCAGAACGAAAGGTATATCTAGGCTCGGGCCTAAGCTCCAAGCTCAGGACAAAATTTATCCAATTTCTTATAACTAACGAAGATTGCTTCGCTTGGTCCCACCTTGATATAACAGGTATACTACCGGAGATAACAACTCACAAGCTAAGCCTAGATCTGAAGTTTCGACCGGTCAAGAAAAAAAGGAGACCTCAGTCCGAGATCAAACACGCATTCATCAAGGATGAGATAACTAAAATTTTAAAGATAGGGTCTATTCGGGAGGTTAAATATCCGGAATGGTTACCAAACGTAGTAGTAGTCCTTAAAAAAGGGAATAAAATAAGAATGTGTGTAGATTATAAGGATCTGAATAAGGCATGCCCAAAAGATTCTTTCCCTTTACCCAACATCGATCGCATGATCGATGCTACCGCTAGCAATGAGACCCTTAGCTTTCTCGATACTTACTCTGGCTATAACCAGATACGAATGGACCCGGATGACCAAGAAAAACATCCTTCATCACTAAATATGGCACATACTATAACAACGTGATGCCATTCGGGTTAAAAAATACAGGAGCCACTTACCAACGCCTAGTAAACTGAATGTTTGAAAAACAACTAGGAAAAATGATGGAAGTTTATATTGATGATATGTTAGTTAAATCCCTGCGAGCAGAGGACCATTTGAACCATTTGCAGGAAACATTCGGTGCTAAAGCAATACAATATGAAGTGAACCCGAAAAAATGCGCGTTTAGTGTGGGCTCGGGCAAGTTCCTCGGTTTCATGGTCTCGAATCGAGGAATAGAAATCAACCCCGAAAAGATCAAGGCTATCGAGGACATCACAGTCGTAGATAATGTAAAGGCTGTACAAAAGCTGACAGGCCGCATAGCCGCTTTGAGATGATTTATTTCAAGATCATCCGATAAAAGCCATCGATTTTTCAATCTATTGAAAAAGAAGAACAACTTCTCATGGAAAACGGAATGCCAACACGCTTTAGAAGAGCTTAAAAGGTATCTGTCTAGCCGCCCTTACTATATACACCGAAGACAGGTGAACGACTGTACCTTTACCTTGCGGTCTCGAAAGTAGTGGTTAGTGGAGTTCTAGTTCGAGAAGAGCAAGGTACACAATTTCCAGTTTATTATGTTAGCAGAACCTTAGGCGAGGCTGAAACCAGGTACCCTCACTTGGAAAAACTGGCACTCGCTTTGTTGAGTGCCTCCAGAAAACTGAAGCCTTATTTCCAATGTCATCCCATATACGTCGTAACGACTTATCCGTTAAGAAGCATAATGCATAAGCCCGAGCTCTCCGGCAGATTGGCCAAATGGGCTATCAAAGTAAGTGGGTATGATATCGAATATCGACCCCGAACCGCCATTAAATCTCAGGTGTTGGTAGATTTCGTCGCCGATTTTACACCATCCCTAATACCCGAGGTCGAAAGAGAGCTACTGGCCGGATCGGGGACTCCTTTGGGAGTGTAGACCCTGTTCAGAGATGGTTCCTCGAATGCGAAGGGATCGGGGCATGGTATCGTACTAAAGCCCCCAACTGGTAACACAATTCGATAGTCTATCAAGACTGTGAAGTTAACTAACAATGAAGCTGAATATGAGACCATGATTGCAGGTTTAGAACTAGCCAAAAGCCTGGGAGCGGAAATAATCGAAGCTAAGTGCGACTCCCTTCTTGTGGTGAATCAAGTCAACAGAACTTTCGAGGTTAGAGAAGGATGAATGCAAAGATATTTAGACAAACTACAAGTTACACTGCATAGGTTCAAAGAATGGACCTTACAACACATACCTTGAGAGCAAAACAGCGAAGCCGATGCCCTCGCTAGTTTGGGATCATCGCTCGAAGATGATGAGATCGAATCTGAAAAGGTCTTACAGCTCATGAGGTCGGTAGTGGAAGAAGGCGACACGGAAATCAATACGACGAGTCTAACTTGGGATTGGAGGAACAAATACATACAATACCTCAGCTCTGGAAAACTCCCCTTAGATCCAAAAGAATCAAGAGCCTTGCGCACAAAGGTGGCTCGATTCTGCTTATCCTATGATGGAACACTATTTAGAAGACCGTTCGACGGCCCCCTCGCGATATGTCTGGGACCGGGTGACACTGAATACATTTTAAAAGATATCCACGAAGGCACTTGTGGGAACCACTCTGGTGCCGAACCCCTTATCCGAAAAATAACCAGAGCCAGTTATTATTGGATCGACATGGAAAATGACGCGAAGGAGTTCGTCCGCAGATGTAATGAATGTCAAAGGCATGCCCCGATGATCCATCAGCCCGGAGAAATGTTGCACTCGGTCTTATCACCACAGCCGTTCATGAAATGGGGAATGGACATCGTTGGCCCTCTTCCCTACACACCAGATAAGGCTCAATTCGTTCTTTTTATGACTGATTATTTCTCCAAATGGGTGGAAGAGCAGGCATATGAGAAGGTTAGGGAAAAAGAAGTAATCGAGTTCATTTGGGATCACATCATATGTCAGTTTGGGATGCCATCTGAGGTCGTGTGTGACAACGGGAAACAGTTCATCGGCAGCAAAGTGACAAAATTTCTCGAAGATAACAAGATCAAAAGAATCTTTTCAATGCCCTACCACCCCAGCGGGAATGGACAAGCCGAATCTACCAATAAAAAAATACTTCGAAATCTCAAAAGGAGGTTAACCGATGCGAAGGGGGAATGGAAAAATATTGCCTGAAGTCCTGTGGGCGTATCGTACGACTGAGAAATCTAGCACCGGAGGCACTCCCTTTTCCCTGGTGTACGGTGCTGAAGCTTTGATACCAGTCGAAGTCGGTGAACCAAGTGTCAGATTCCGCTATTTGACCGAAGAATCGAACCACGAGGCTGTGAATACGAATCTGGAACTATTGGATGAAAGAAGGGAAGCTGCTCTCGTTCGATTGGCCACTGAGAAACAAAAGGTCGAAAGATACTACAACAGGAGAACCCATCTTCGACATTTCAACATCAGAGATTTAGTACTCAGGAAGGTCGCACCCAACACACGAAACCATGAAGGGAAATTGGACCAAACTGGGAAGGACCTTACTCCATCATAAAGATCACCGGAAAAGGATCATACAAGCTTGGAACGATGGACGACACACAACTACCAAACAATTGGAATATAAATCACTTGAAACAATACTACTGTTAAGGTACGATCCTTCGTTCCTTACTTTTACTTCTTTTTATGCTACATTGACAAACTAACATTCGCAGGTATCAAATAAATTAGTCTCGGATCAGAAAGTACGGGATGCTAGGACTGAAAGCACGCGTTGCACTCTTTTTCCCTTCGACCGGTTTTGCCCCAAATTGGGTTTTACAGAAAGGTTTTTAACGAGGCAACAAGTAAAATCGTGCTAACTTAGATTTGAAGACCGATCATAGATCGATGACTACAATACTCGATACTAATCATCGATCGACCTCAAATATCGGAAGGCTGCTTAGCTATTTTAATTCGTGGAAACATCCCTAGAATCAAAGATCATTAGGAATCGATGTAAGGGTCAAATGGTCAAAGGAACCATACCCAAATAGATTGATCTATCCCCGAAATAAACTGTATAAGCACGTGAACAAGAATAAAGATCTCTTGCACCAATATCTTACCTCCGAGCCCAAGGGCCGTTTTGATTTTCTTTGCTCAATTAAATACTGCCTCACTCGGGGACTCATCCGAAAATCAAATTTATTCGAAGGGGAATAAGACCTACTAAGGCGAACTCCGACTCTTAAAAGGCTAAGGCCATACCGAGTTAATGAAACTCGAAGGGGAATAAGACCTACTAAGGCCAACCCCGATTCTTAAAAGGCTAAGGCCATACCGAGTTAATGAAACTCGAAGGGGAATAAGACCTACTAAGGCGAACCCCAACTCTTAAAAGGCTAAGTCCATACCGAGTTAATAAAACTTGAAGGGGAATAAGACCTACTAAGGCCAACCCCAATTCTTAAAAGGCTAAGGCCATACCGAGTTATTCGAATTAAAGTTAAACCGACTAAGGCAGATCCCAAAACTAGAGATCAAGGGATAGAAAATTTACCGAGGCAAACCCTCGGTTCTAAGGGAAAAAATTAAACCAAGTCAGCAATAAAGGAAGGAAACGAAAAAGGGATTTTATATTTATACAAAATATGATTACAAAGATGGTGACATCATTACATAATCTCAAAAAAGATATGAGAAGGCGCTTCATTCCGAGTTCTCAGAGTCATCTTCCTCCGGAAAGTCTTGCTTTCTGGCTTCGACCTCGATCCTTTTGGCATCTTCGATCTCGGCCGATAGATCGAAGCCTCGAGCATGTATCTCCTCGAGGACTAACAAGTGAGTTTGCCACTTTATGTGATCAACCAAATTTTTGATTGATCTTGAGCAGCCTCGGCGTCGGCCTTGTACTGGGCCACCAGCTCATCAGCCTCAACCTTGGTTGCAGCAGCCTCTGATTTCGCCATGTGCAGCTCGTTGGCCAAAACATCTCGATCCGAGGTGATCACGCATACTTGGGATTGAAGTACGTCAGTGCTCTTAGTCAGAGCCTCGATTCTCCCTTTTGCTTCCATCAGTTGAGTTTCTACTGAAACTAACTGAGCACGGAAGGCCTCTTTTTCCGAAGCCAGCTGATCCATCTTGCTTTTCCACTCATTGGCTTCAGCCCTAGCCTCGCTTGCCTCGGATCGGAATCGGGTGATTTGATCGAGCTGTTTCCCCATCTGCTCGACTAAGCCAGAATTATCTCTCCGGACAAAATCCAGTTTGGCCCGAAGGCTCACCATCTCCCCTTCGAGCCGCTCGCAACGTCCCGATTCTTCTCGGTGACAAAGAAAAGCCTCATGATGAAGCACCGAGGCCTGCAAACATGAAAGGAAATATGGCAGTGAGTCGAAGTTTTAAAGTGCAAAACAGTGAACACCAGATAAGGCTTATCAGAAAATTACCTTATTCAATGCTTGCTGAGCTTCATTGAACAAGCAGGATACATCCACCTCGTTCATCTTAGCCTGATCTTCTTCGGTCACCAAACACCAAAGATAGCTAGCCACCCCTACAGGAGCAGAAAGAACCTTAGCATCTTCGGGAATGGTGAAGGATATGATCCGCTTCCGATCAGGATCTGAACTAGAAGCTGGAAATCTATCGACCAATTTCGGACCGAAAGGACCCTGCTCATGCTGGTGGAGGGACTTTTCTTCGGTACTTCTAGGTTACCGAGCCCAAAGGTATCTTCAGCAGATGCTGAATCCACGCCATCGAAGATACCTCGGAAAGGGCCTTCCAGTACATGGCTCCTTACCGGGGAATGTCCTTTTGCCGCTTGGGCCTCATTCAGTGTCGACTCCGAGAAGGAAAGGGAGTCTATCATTTCTATGGGGCCTAAGATTCCCTGCGAAGCCCCTCTTACATCGGTAGAAGCCCCAGCTCTTTGCCCCATTTCGGAGCCCTAGACTCGATGAAGGTTTGTTTCATCGGCTCTCAGCTCGGGGACTCCCCGTCCTTTAGTTCGAGACGGATCGCTACCCAAAAAGTCAAAATCTTCATCTTCCTCGGACTAGTCCCTCAACCGACGAAGTGAGTCCGAGGACAGTATCCGGTCATCAATGCTGCTCTTGGGCTCACGAGCTATCCTTTTCTTCGGCCTCCTTCTCTCGGGCTCAAAAGAACTGGGGGCTTCTTTCCTCTTTTTCTCTTTCTCCTGCTCTGAAGCAGGGGGCTTGCAGGGAACCTCATTACTAGGGGATGCTGGCCACAATTCAACATCCTTTGATAAACCTAAAAATGAAGAGTAAAGTAAATTAGAAAATCAATAACATGAGACGCTGAGTTCGAAATTAATCTGTCTCACCATGGTGTCGGGCCTCCCATCGGCCCTTCGAGAGCTCACGCCAAGCACGTTCCGAATAGGGTCTTTGGGACACTACTCTTTCGACCCATTCCTTCATATGAGGAATCGCGGCCGGCATACAGGATACAGCTACATCATATGGAACTGGTTAGTAAAAGGAAAAAACATTGAACAAGTTGGGATATAGGATAACACTTACGGTTCATGTTCCACTTCTCGGGGAACGACATGTCTTCGGCCGGGATCAAGTCTGATGTTTTCACTCGAAGGAATCGGCTCATCCATCCCCGGTCCCTATCCTCATTGATGCTAGAGAAGGGGGCTTTGCTTGCCTGGTGAGCAAGTTTTATTAATCCCCCTCGGAAGAGTCGAGGACTGTATAACAGCAGAAGGTGATCGACGGTGAAAGGGTGCTCGTCGATCTTGCTTACAAAAAGCAAAAGAGAATGACTATCCTCCAGAAAGAAGGGTGGATTTGACCCAATGCTACTTCGTACCTTTTGCAAAAGGCAATGATAACAGGGTCCAAAGGGCCCAACGTGAAGGGGTAAGTGTAAACACTCAAATAACCCTCCACGTGGGTGGTGATCGCCTCTTCCGGTGCAGGAATGACCACACACTTGCCGATCCAATTACAATCTTCTTTAACCTTGTCAAGGATTTTGTCCGTAATCAAACAAATATACCTAGTGACCGGTTCACACCGGCCTGGTACTGAAGAGGTCTTATCTACTTTAAAGTCCGCATCGATTGAACATCCAGTCGGTAAAAACGCCTTCAAAGGAGGTTCAACCATGGTTTCCTCAACATCAACAGGTCGAGGATCTTCAATGGGTTGAGAAGAAGAAGAGGTCTGCCTCTGAGGAACGGATTTAGAGGTTTTTGCCATTGTTAATTAGGAGATAAAGAAGTTAAAAGATGCGGGAGTAAGATAAGAACAAAATGGAGATCGATTGCAAGGAAACTTAGAGAATTTGTAGAAGGGAATGATTCAAATGTTCAGATAGCTTAAACTCCTGAAAGCGAAGATGGAGAAGGGTATTTATAGCCCCTCAAAGGCGGCGGTTCGCATCCCAAAGCGACGAAGCACTAATTAGCATGTACTGATGTTGCAGAGGTTTGTCCCAAGTTTGTCTCTGATGAGACGTTTTCGACACGTATCACGTACGTCACAACTCCACCGTCATTTATCAATATGATGATTAGTTTCTTTTGATGGGACGCTCCGACTTCTGTGCCACACGCGTCATAAGTATGTCGCCATTCAACCTAACCAAAAAGTTGCGGCTCATATCGTTTTTCGTCATTACTCTCCAAAAAACGAGGGGACTATCTGTATGAGGTCGAACTCGGACCGCCTACATGGGGACAAATTGGGCTCTAGTTTATACGGTTGGTATCAATCATAATTATTGTTCGGTAAACTGAGATCAAGATATCAAAGATCGAAGAGTGAGACCGAATAACATCAAAGCAGGAATACCGAGGTATCAAAGATCGAAGGTCGAGATCGAACAACATCGAATCAGAACTCGAAGCCATGGTACCTGAGATGAACCTATTGAGCTCGATTATGGGAAATGCCCTAGGGTAAGTTATCAAATTTGAATGACGAAAGGACCGGAAATCCCGTGATAAGTAAGCATTTCGGCGGGAATCACGGCATCAATCAATAAGACCGTTAAATTAGCACATCAAGAGATATTTGACCTTGTAAACAGATTCTTGCCTTATATAAAGGATTATCCCCACGCTATATAAAGGGGCAATGTAATTTTTCTAGGATATCACACAAAACAATCATCAACACAAAGAAAAGAAGTCTGCTTTCATTAGTTTATACATTATTTTATTAATCTGATTTCGTTTATATTTACTGTTCATCTTGGAGGAATCAGTCAAGGCCAGGATTATCCAAGGCTTGTGGTTTGCATATCTTCTCCATTTATTTACTGACTTTAATTTTCATTATATTATTCGTTATTTGTATCAAACTAAATCACGTATCCTTAAAACCACGTATAAATTCAATTGTTATCCGAAGCCAAGGGTAAATAGAAACCAAAGTCGTCTCCGATTACATCTTGTAAAGGCAGTTTAGATTGTAAAATTTGCCGTAAATATAATTTTGGAATATTTATGTATTTTTTAACTTATCTTTTGAATATATTGTGCAGACGCTATAGATATATGTTCTGTAATATAAAAAAAATCGTAGTGTGTGCGACTATATATTTTGTCCATAAGAGTATGTTTGGAAAGTTTACGCATAATCTTAATGTATATGCATAAATATTCTTAGGATGAAGATATGTGGATTTTATAATTGGTCATCTTCCAACAAATTCGTCATGGTTATGAAGTTTTACCAATGAGAGAGATAAACGTCGTTTCTACTGGTGCATATTTGGTCTCACCACTTGCCATAAGTTTCACTACTGCATATCAAAGGAACTGCATGCCTCTTACGAAATTAAAATATGATAACTAAACTATTCTGAATTTAAAGGTACCATGAGTCTATTTAATCAAATTTAGAGGCCTTCAGCTAATTACACATATCTGAAGGATGTGAAGTAAAATTATTGAATGATTAAAAGAGGAAACTGTTTACCCTTAAATCCGAGTAACAATTGAATTTGTTCGTAGTGCTAAGGATGTGTGAATCAATTTGATACAATGTAAATTATAATGCAAATAACCGGAATATAATAGATAAAAGGAATAACCAAACCACTGTGATTGAGTATTCAACGACGAAGTATAACAAAGAAGACAAAAGCGTGATGAACAGTAGCCGTATTTAGTATTTTCTATTGATATGAGTTGTGGTTTACAATGAAGGTAGACACCCTTCTTATAGGTAAAAGAAAGACTCCTTAATTGGTAAAACTCTAATTACAAGATAAAATCCCTTTAATTACGGGATGGGATATCCCTAAAGTAGTGGCCTAACATCTATGATGGTTGAGATATCTACTCCAGCCGAAAGATCAGGAATGCACGAAACATCCGCTCGAAACTGATCTTTATCACGAGATATGCTTTCATCGGCCAATGTCGGCCACCCCGTTTCGGTTGCTCCAATTTCGTGCTCGACTTGCCGACTTCGGATCGAGGCAACCGGTCTTGCGCTGTATCCGGGCTCGATTCACCTCGAGCAGCCGGTCGTATTTGACCCAATACAGATAGTCCCCTCGTTTATTGGAGAGTAAGGACAAAAAACGATATGAACCGTCATTCTTCGAACTTTCGGCTAAGTAACCAATACATCCATCGAGCATGCCAAGAAGTCAGAGTCATCAAACCGTTCAACCTTAAAAGGACCCTTTGTATGACGGCAGTGCCGTGACGCACATGACCATCGACACAAGAAATCATTACCTGTCTCGTCTGCAGAGCCCTGTACCTTCTGCGTGCATTTAATGCATGCATTTAATGTTTATTCACCTCATTTTCTGTACCGCCGCTTTTTGGGAAAGTATAAATACTTCCTCCCTTCTTTGAGTTTGCTTCTTTACTTTCATGTTGCTAAGCAGTTTGTCTCTTCTAGTTTTCTTCACCGGAAAACCTCTAGTCATCTTCACCAGAAAACCTCTCTTCTCCTTTGCTTCTCGCTTCCGCTACTTCAATCGTTATGGCCAAAACTTCTAAATCAGTTCCTTAGAAACAACAACCTTCCCCGGTCCAGCCTGTTGAAGAGGCTGAGCCCATCCGTACTGAGGAACCCTCCAAGGAACCTCCATTAAAGGCCTTTATACCAGTAGGGTGCTTCATAGGCTCCGACATCAAAGTCGAGAAGCCTTCCCCGGTGCCTGGCCGAGGCGAACCAGTTTTGGAATACATCAGCTCGATCACCCAAAAACATTTTGAAAGGGTGAAGGCTGAATGCCACTGGGCCGATAAGGACATAGTAATACCTTCCCCGAATGAAGCTATTACCACACATGTGGAGGGATATCTTAGTGTATATACCTATCCGTTCACATTAGGACCCATAGACCCCATAATTATCGAGTTTTGTAGGAGATATAATGTCACTCTAGGTCAAGTCCACCCTTCTGTGTGGCGCATAATTTACCTTTTCCGTTTTTTCGTGGATAAGGTCGAAAGGGGGCACCCTTTTACCATCGACCATCTGCTTCGATTGTACAGTCCCCGGATGTTCCGAGGGGGGCTGATTAAACTCGCTCGCCGGGCCAGTAAGGCTCCGTTCTCGAGCATTGATGAAGATAGGGATCGGGTCTGGATGAGTCGATATGTCCGAATCAAGACCTCCGACCTGATCCCTGCCAATAATATGCCGTTCCCTGAAAAGTGGAACATGAAACGTAAGTGCCTCTTCGTTTAAGATCTCTTATTATTACCTTCCAACGCTTAACTGATGTATTATGATGTGCAGCCGTTTCCCAGGCACCGGCCGCAATTCAGGATTTAGAGGAGTGGGTCAGGAAGGTCGTGGCCCCAAGGTCCTATTCTGAACGGGCCTGGAGAGAGATATCGAAAGGCCTTTGGGAGGCCAAGAATCATGGTGAGCTTCAGTGACGTTCATATATTCCAAGACAATCGATTCCAACACTTAGTCTTTTGAAAATTTATTTTGCAGGTCTCTCGAAGGATGCCGAGCTGAGGTCGGCTACTAGCGGTGGGGCAATTCCTCGCCCCCTTCCCACATCGGGAAAAGAAGGAGGAAAAAAGAGAAAAAGGGCTCCCGACCATGCTGAGCCCGAAAAGAAGAAGGGTAGGAAGAAGCTGATGGCTCGTAAGGTCACAGTCACTGACCCTTCCATTCAACTGAGCGATGACTCTGAGGGGGAAAAGAGCCCCGAAACTTTACAAGACAAATCCCCTCGGGAAGTCCTCGAGCCGAGCGTGGAAGAGACCGGTGCTTCTCAAGGAGAGAATATTGAAACGGGAGCAAGGACCGGCGGCCGGGCCAACGTAGAGGCGATGGCACAAAGACCCTCGGACATTCCAGAGATGGTGCATTCTCCTTCTTTTTCAGCGGCAACTATGAATGATGCCCAAGATGCAAGGATACATACGCCGAGCAAGGTGCCGGTCACAGCAGGGACCTTCGAAGAATTTTTTGACGGGGTGCCATCGGCTCATACCTTCGGCCTCGAAGTTCCCAGAAGGAGTCCCCCAGCCGAGACGAGTGGGGTGTCGGCTGGTAGCAAATTGATCGATAAATTCCCCGCTCCGAGCTCGAACCCTGATCGGAGGAGGGTGGTAACATTCACTGTCCCCGAGGACGCCCGAGCATTAGGTCCGCCGATAGGTGTAGCTAGCTATCTCCACAGCTTGGTGACTGAAGACTACCGAGTTGCAATGAATGCTGTGGATTGGGCTTGCTTATTCAATGAAGCTCAACAGGCATCGAACAGGGTACGCTTTCTTGTTTGTTTTAAACTATGCTCAATGTTTTGATTCCGAGCCCGCACTGACAGTTTTTAAATCGAATTTCCTACAGTCTTCGGTGCTTTATCACGAAAGTTCCTTCGAATCAAAGAAGGAATGGTACAAGAAAGGGATCGGCGTCAGCGGCTCGAAAATCAGATGTCGAGTCTCCGGGCTGAACTAAATTTTGTAAGGAAAGAGCATGCCACTAGCATTGACCAACTGGAGCAAGAGACTAACCGGTTGGACCGACTCCGGTTTGAACTGAACAAGGCCCAAGCTGAAACGAGTGGGTGGAGAGCCATGGTTGAGACTTTAATTGCGGCGAAAGAGGCTCTCCAAGCTCGACTAAGAGAACAAGCCTTGGAAGCGCAAGAGAAGACCGGAGCTCTGATCTAAGACAATGAATCCCTACGTCTCCAAGTTGAATCGCTTACCCAAGATCGGACGGCTCTGACCAACCAGCTACAGAAAGCGAAATTGGAGATTGCCACCACCAAGGCCAAAGCTGAAGACTTGATAGCTCAGTATAGAGCCGATGCCGAGGTTGCTCATGAGCAATCGAAGGCGCTGGTTGAGTACACTCAATGCCAAACTCGCCTTTCCGTTCTTGAGGAGCTTCAAGCTCGTGGTCTCGATCTGTCTTCCGACGTTGCTGAGGTAGCAAAGATAGAGGATGAAATGAGGAGACGAACCTTTCCTGAAGAATTTGAAGATGGCTCGGACTGACGTCATTTTGATGCTTATTTTGATGTTGTCTTGACGTTTCGTAATTTGAACATGTATAAAAGTTCCGTTATGTATATAAAACATCTTTTGTTTCATCTCGACTTGGCTTCTTGATTCTCATATTTCGCTATTTCTGGCCTTGGCTAGAATTATAAGTTGCGTCCGATTGGATCGATTAACAATTAGTTCGGCCTTAGCCTTTTTGAGTATTTAAAGTGAGCTGTACTCGCTCTATTTTCGACCATTAAGCTATGCTTTTTGGTATGCGAATCGGGATCATGCCTTGGCAAAATTTAGATCCCTTTCAATCTGATTCGGCTTTAGCCTTATTTCGGATAGTCGAAGTTGTACCTTTTCCAAACTTTGATCGGTTTAATTTGATTCGACCTTGGCGTTTCATAAACCGGGATTACCCAGATCGATCTCAGTTCCCTTTGTGTTATATAAGTTTTCCTAGGCTTTGGCCCAATTAGTCGGCTTCGGGGTTTGCCTTGTCAGGTCTTATTCCCCTTTGGATTGATGCATTTTTGACAATCTCAGTTATTGATAAGGCAAAGATGATTGTAAAAGCCCTTTGGCTTGAGAATATAATGTAGGTACCAAAACGATTTTGTTAATATTCATGTACTTTTACATCTTCGTTTGGTGGAGGGAAATCAGATCGATCTACTCGGGTACGGCTCTTCTGACCGTTTGACCCTTACATCAATTCCTAGCGATCTTTATTTTGCCCCCTCGAAATCGAATTAAACATACGAACATCGCTAGAGTTTAATACAAAACTTGTGAATTCCGATAAATGATTGATCTATGTTAGCATGACATATGGTTTCCTCATTAAAAACCTTGCCGTAAAACCCAATTTGGGACAAAACCGGTTGAAGGGAAAAAGAGTGCAACGCGTGCTTTTAGTCCTAATATTTTGTGCTGACTCGCTTGATCTCGATCTATCCTGCATGTGTTAGTACCGATAGATGAAGTAAAATGAAAGTAAAAAGGTGGAGTAAATTACTTTAGCAATAGTATCTCTTCAAGTGGCTCACATTTCAGTTACTCGGCGGCTGCTTACCATCCAAGGTCCCGAGCTTGTAAGAGCCCTTTCCGGTGACCTTCAATACAGTATAGGGACCTTCCCAGTTCGGTCCCAATTTCCCTTCGTTGGGGTCCCGGGTATTAGGCGTGATCCTTCTGAGTACCAAGTCCCCTGTACTGAAGTATCGAAGACGAGTTCTCCGATTATAATACCTCTTGATTTTTTGTTTCTGAGCTTCCATTCGAACTAAAGCAGCTTCTCTTCTTTCATCTAAGAGTTCCAGGCTAGTATTCATAGCTTCTTGGTTAGACTCTTCGGTTGTGTGTTGAAACTTGATGCTTGGTTTGCCTACCTCGATCGGTATCAACGCTTCGGTGCCATATACTAAGGAAAACGGAGTGGGTGCGGTACTAGTTTTTTCGGTCGTTCGATATGCCCACAAGACTTCGGGTAGGATTTCCCTCCATCTTCTTTTTGCGTCAACTAACCTTTTCTTTAGGTTTTGAATTATGGTTTTGTTGGTCGATTTCGCTTGACCGTTGCTGCTGGGGTGATATGGAGTTGACAATATCCTTTTGATTTTGTTGTCTTCGAAGAATTTGGTTACCTTGCTGCCAATGAATTGTTTTCCATTATCGCATACGATTTCAGAAGGTACCCGAATCGGCAGATGACATGGTCCCATATGAAGTCAATCACCTCTTTTTCTTTGACCTTCTCGTAAGCCTGTGCTTCTACCCACTTAGAAAAATAGTCAGTCATGAAAAGGATAAATTGAGCTTTACCTAGTGCTCGAGGGAGGGGACCTACTATATCCATTCCCCACTTCATAAATGGCCATGGCGATATGACTGAATGTAATGTCTCAGCTGGTTGGTGGATGATCGGTGTGTGTCTTTGACACCTACTGCATTTGCGTACAAATTCCTTCGCGTCCTTCTCCATATCGTTCCAGTAATAGCCGGCCTGAATCACCTTTCGAACTAGCAAATCGAGCCTGAATGATTGCCACAAGCTCCTTCGTGTATTTCTTTCAAGATGTACTCGGTGTCCCCCGGTCCGGACATATTGCTAGAGGTCTTCCGAAGGTCCTTCTGTATAGAGTTCCATCATCGGCCAAGAAAAATTGAGCCGACCTTATACGCAATGCTCTTGATTCTTTGGGGTCGGGTGGCAATTTACCTGATCTGAAATACTCTATGTATTTGTTTCTCCAATCCCAGGTCAAACTTGTAGAGTTGATCTCGGCATGACCTTCCTCCACCACCGATCTTAACAACTGTACGACCTTTTCAGAGTCGATCTCTTCGTCTTTGACCGACGAGCCTAGGTTGGCGAGGGCATCGGCTTCGCTGTTTTGCTCTCGAGGTATGTGCTGAAGGGTCCATTCCTTGAACTTGTGCAAGGTGACCTGAAGTTTATCCACATACCTTTGCATACGTCCCTCTCTGACTTCGAACGTTCCATTCACTTGGTTGACTACAAGGAGAGAGTCGCACTTGGCCTCGATTACTTCTGCTCCAAGGTTCTTGGCCAACTCTAGAACTACAATCATAGCCTCATATTCGGCTTCATTGTTAGTCAGTTTTATAGTCTTAATGGACTGTCTAATCGTGTTTTCGGTCGGAGGCTTGAGTATGATGCCAAGCCCTGACCCCTTCGAATTTGAGGCACCGTCTGTGAAAAGAGTCCACACTCCCGAGAGAGTCCCCGATTTAATCATGAGCTCTTTCTCGACTTCGGGGATGAGCGACGGTGTGAAGTCGGCGACAAAATCGGCCAGCACCTGAGATTTTATCGAGGTCCGAGGCCGATATTCGATATCATATCCGCTGATCTCGATGGCCCATTTGGCCAGTCGGCCCGATAAGTCGGGTTTATGCATAACATTTCTAAGCGGGTAGGTCGTCACCACGCATATTGGGTGACATTGAAAGTATGGTTTCAATTTTCTAGACGCACTCAGTAAGGTGAGTGCTAGTTTTTCTAAGTGTGGGTACCTGGTCTCGGCTTCTCCTAATGTTCTACTAACGTAGTAAATAGGAAATTGCGTACCTTGTTCTTTCCGGACAAGGACCCCGCTCACTGCTATCTCCGATACAACGAGATAAAGATATAACCGTTCACCTGTCTTCGGAGTATGCAGTAAAGGCGGGCTAGAGAGGTACCTTTTTAGTTCATCCAATGCGTGCTGGCATTCCGGTCCCCATGAAAACTCGTTCTTCTTTTTTAGTAAATTGAAGAATCGATGGCGCCTGTCCGACGATCTCGATATAAATCGGCCCAAAGCTGCAATCCGGCCTGTCAATTTCTGCACGGCCTTGACGCTGTCGATGACCGTTATGTCCTCGATGGCCTTAATTTTGTCCGGGTTGATTTCTATTCCCCGGTTGGAGACCATAAACCCAAGGAACTTCCCAGAGCCCACTCCGAATGCACATTTTTCTGGATTCAATTTCATGTTGTATTTCTTCAGAACATCGAACGTTTCCTGCAAATGACTTAAATGGTCCTCCGCTCGCAGGGACTTAACCAGCATGTCATCGATATAAACTTCCATTATTTTACCAAGCTGTTTTTCAAACATTTTATTTACTAGGCGTTGATATGTTGCTCCTGCATTCTTAAGCCCGAATGGCATCACATTATAGCAATAAGTGCCATACTTAGTGATGAAGGATGTTTTTTCTTGGTCATCCTTATCCATTTGAATCTGGTTGTACCCAGAATAGGCATCGAGAAAACTAAGAGTCTCGTGTCCAGCAGTAGCGTCGATCATGCGATCGATGTTGGGCAAGGGGAAAGAGTCTTTGGGGCATGCTTTATTTAGGTCCTTATAATCTATACACATTCTAAGTTTGTTTCCCTTCTTAGGGACTACAACTACATTAGCTAGCCATTCAGGGTAATTAACCTCTCGAATGGATCCTATGTTTAAGAGTTTAGTTACCTCGTCCTTGATGAAGGCCTGTTTGGCTTCGTACTGAGGTCTCCTTTTTTGCTTGATCGGCCGGAACTTCGGATCAACACTCAGCTTGTGTGTCGCAATTTCCGGTGGTATGCCTGTCATGTCTAAATAGGACCAAGCAAAGGAATTTTCATTAGCTGAAAGAAAAATAAGTAATTTGGTCGTGAGCTCGAGGTTTAAACCGAGCCCATATATACCTTTCTATCGGGTGCGTCGCTGCGGATTGAGACTTGTTTGAGCTCCTAGACCGTCGATTTAGTTGCGTCGGACCCCTCATCCGTTGAAGGCGGCTTTTCTAATTGCTATTTAGTCTTCTGTTGGGGAACGGTAGATTTCGGTGCCGCTTCCTCTACCGCGAACATTTCCCTTGCCGCATGTTGTTCCGCGTAGACGGTGATGACTCCCTCGGCCGATGGAAACTTCAACATTTGATGCAAGGTCGACGGTACGGCTTTGATATCATGTATCCAAGGTCTACCAAGCAAGGCGTTATATCTTAAATCGCTTTCGATTACGCAAAATTTTGTTGCCCTGATAGTTCCAGCGATATTCACCATCAGTGTTATCTCTCCTTTGGTTGTTTCTGAGGCCATGTTGAAATCGTTGAGGACTCAGACCTCGGAGATGATCTGGTTTGAGAGACCGAGTTGCTCAACGACCCAAGATCGAACTATGTTGGCTGAACTCCCGGGATCAATAAGTACACGCTTCACTCGAGTATCATGTATTAACATCGATATCACCAGTGCATCGTTGTGAGGTTGTGTAAGACCTTTGATATCCTTGTCACTAAAATACAAAGTTCCTTCTATTGCATAATCCCGAGTACGTTTTTCTCGGGTAATGGATCTTTTGGTACGTTTCAGCACCGGTACTCGAGGCGTATCTGTTCCCACGATTATCATGTTGATTGTATGTTTTGGCTCTTCTTGATTTGCTGACCTACCCCTATTTTCATTGTATTTTTTGCTCGATCGCTCAAAAATTCCGAAGGTGCCCGTTTTTGAGCAACCGGGCTACTTCTTCTCTCAACTGTCGGCAATCCTCCGTTCTATGCCCGTGAGTGCCATGATACTTGCATATAAGGTTGGGGTCCCTCTTGGTAGGGTCTGTTTGTAACGGCCTTGGCCATCTGGTGTCCTTGATGAGACCGATTGCTGAAACTAGAGTTGCCGAATCGACATTAAAATTATATTCGGACAATCGAGGCGCTTCTTGGCAGTTACTGGTTTTCTCGAAGTTGTTTTTTGGCAACGGCTTCCTGTTCCTTTGATTGGGATCGAACCGGCTTTCTTGTCTCGGGGATTTGTGTCCCCTCGTGACAATCTGTCGATCTTCTGGGTACGGCCGGTGTCTATCTCGACTTGACCTTGGCTCTCGATAATTATCTCTCAGAGGTCAATCGAAAGCTCTAATGGGGTAAGAAGAGCCCGATGGGACCCCGACCTGGTCATCTTCTATCCTGATTTTCGATTGGTACCGATTGTGAATGTCCGCCCAAGTGACGGCCGGGTACTCAATCAAGCTTTGTTTGAGTTGCTGAGATGCCGCAGAACTTCTGGTATTGAGCCCTTGAGTAAAGGTTTGCACGGCCCAGTCATCTGTGACCGGTGGCAGGTCCATTCGCTCCATTTGGAAGCGAGACACGAACTCTCTTAATGTTTCATTGTCTCGCTGTTTAACTTTGAACAAATCTGATTTTCTCGTCTCGATCTTGATGGCACCTGCGTGGGCTTTGACGAAGGTATCGGCGAGCATGGCGAAGGAGTCGATGGAATTCGGGGGCAAGTTGAGATACCACGTCATTGCTCCCTTGGATAAGGTTTCTCCAAATTTTTTAAGGAGGACGGACTCGATTTCATCGTCTTCGAGGTCGTTCCCCTTTATAGCACAGGTTTAAGCTGTCACGTGCTCATTTGGATCCGAAGTCCCGTTATATTTAGGGATTTCGGGCATGCGGAACTTTTTTGGAATCGGATTTGGAGCGGCGCTGGACGGGAAAGGCTTTTGTACAAACTTTTTAGCGTCCAAACCTTTCAGCACCGGAGGTGCTCCCGGTATCTGATCTACCCTCGAATTTTACGTTTCGACCTTCTTGTCGTTAGCTTCGATTCTTTTTTCACCCGTTTCGACCCGCTTAGTCAACTCCTCGAGCATTTTGATAATCCCAAAGTTGGTTCCTGAAGTGTTCTCATCCGGTTGCGCTGCGATCCGCTCATTTTGTTCGGCTACCACCTGAGGAGGAACGGCTTCGGCTCCGCCCGGGTTCTGACTACGGCTTTGTAATTGGGCTATCGCTGCTTGCTGGGCTAGCAACATATCGAATATTACTTTGAGACTAATTTCGTTTTCTCCACTATGTTGAATCCCTGAGTGGTTTTCCCCCCGAACGCTGTGTGATGGGCCGAGGGTCTGATCAGGGTCGACTGCCATTTGGGAGTTGGCGTCGATTGGGACCTCATTTTCGGGCGCAGCGTTGTTTTTGCCTTGGTGGTTGAACTCATTATTGTTGGGGATAGATTGTAACATGATTAGGCTGTAATCTGAAAAACAAAAATTTCTGCGAAGAGCAAGCGTAAAATAGTGCATGAAAGAGAATTGTACCCAAAAAAAAATATTCACTAATATCCTCGGCCCCACGGTGGGCGCCAAACTGTTTACCCTTAAATCCGAGTAACAATTGAATTTGTTCGTAGTGCTAAGGATGTGTGAATCAATTTGATACAATGTAAAATATAATGCAAATAACCGGAATATAATAGATAAAAGGAATAACCAAACCACTGTGATTGAGTATTCAACGACGAAGTATAACAAAGAAGACAAAAGCTTGATGAACAGTAGTCGTATTTAGTATTTTCTATTGATATGAGTTGTGGTTTACAATGAAGGTAGACACCCTTCTTATAGGTAAAAGAAAGACTCCTTAATTGGTAAAATTCTAATTACAAGATAAAATTCCTTTAATTACGGGATGGGATATCCCTAAAATAGTGGCCTAACGTCTATGACGGTTGAGATATCTACTCCCGCCGAAATATCAGGTATGCACGAAACATCCGCTCGAAACTGATCTTTATCACGAGATATGCTTTCATCGGCCAATGTCGGCCACCCCGTTTCGGTTGCTCCAATTTCGTGCTCGACTTGCCGACTTCGGATCGAGGCAATCCGGTCTTGCGCTGTATCCGGACTCGATTCACCTCGAGCAGCCGATCGTATTTGACCCAATACAGAAACATATGATTGGAGATGGAAATAAGAGGTGAGTTATTCCTTAATAATCACCTTGAATATAGTTTCTCATTGCTGTTGCATATTCTTTCACAAGTTATAGTTTATGCTTTGCTTATAAAAGTGGTGTTATGTTTGATATTTATTCTTGATGTGTATGTTATTGAGGGAGCTATAATGGGCCCACTAATAACTACGGTCCTAATTGCAATCAAGGATTTGTATGTTGAGTTTGTTTTGGAATGGGACACGGAATAAGGTTACAAATCTAAGTTTCCAATACGTGGTGAAATGAAAAGGGCGCTAAGAAAGGTTGCTTCGATCCCCCTTCTTGTGCAATAGTCCACCAGTAGTGGAAGATCAGAAGCCATGAGAAGTGATGCAACTTGTTTGATGAGGAAACATTGTATGCACTGAACATCTTCTTGATTGAAGTTTTGTTTTGTCCCCTGCTTGTATTGGACTCTGATCATCTATGTTCTAGCGTAATTGGTTGGAGGAAATTAGTTATTTCTCCAGTTTTGTTAATTTGTGTTCATAAGTTGCTAGTTCTTTGGCTATTGGGCAGTTTGTTTAGAGTACGTTGTGCATTTATCTGCCAATCTTTTAGACATTTGTTTGATTTAATGGTATGGAGCAGCGGCGAATAGCTATGCGGTGAGGGGTTTAATTGAATCGTGTTCGCTGGGTTTAATTGATGACTCTCACTATATCTACAAACCGCAAAAACTTAACCATAAATCTGCATTCAAGTACATACTGAAGTAGAGCAATTCCTAATGCAATAAATTTACAAATGACCAGATTATTTTAACCAAAAGCAAAATCAGAAGTTTAACCATGGATAATCTATTCTTTCTAATATACTTTACATGACAAAACTAATATTTGTAGAGTCAATAACAAGATGTTGGAGAAAAGTTAGTGCTCAAAGCTAAATGCTGCATTTTGTGTTAATAATCAACCTAAGGGGAAAGCGAGGCTCCAATAATACGTAGACATCGAACCCATTTTAAAAACCAGAAACATACTAAGGGGTCGTTTGGTAGGCCGTATTAAGTAAAATAATCCCCGTATAAAAATTTAATCCGTCCAATACCATGTTTGGTTGGTCAATTCAATTTACTCCTACTTAATACATGGATTAGTTATACCTCATATGAGGGATTAACTAATACCAAGGAAAGCAAGGGATTACTAATCCCTGGATTAGCTATACATGGATAAGACTTAAAATTACTAAATTGCCCACAGCTGATGCAATCAAGTAAAGACTGTTTCGAGTTTAAGAATAACCTTTGAATTCCGATAAATGTTGAAGAACAAATGGTAAATTGTTCCCCAGCTACCAGTTTAAGCACCTCTTTTACGTGCGTCAGAAGCTTCTATGCTTTGTCTGAAAGAACCCAAAGGGGAACTCAAAAGGGTAAAAATTAGAAATAGTTGAAAGATAGCCGCAGCTTCGTGAATTCACAGCAGTCCAATTGATCAAGCTATTAAGATTCATTGCGTTCTTGTAGTGATCAAAATCAACATAATCAATCCACGATCTACTACGATCTACCACGATGTTAGACCTCAAGTTGCTTTGCAAAGATTTTGCCACACAACTGAATTAAGATCAAAACAAAGATCTATTTGAATTTGTTGCAATCCAAATTGAAATCAATCAACACTTTGTATCCCAACTAGCTGCTCAACTAGCTAACTCAATTAAATGAAATAGAAAATCCCACAAATATTCAAGGGTATAATTGTAAAGAATATTTTGTATAGTTTTAAACCAAACACAAATTTAGATTATACATTGCATAATTAATTTTTAATACAATGAACCAAACACTTGATAAAAAATAATCCCAGCACTACAATCCCTGCATTACTAATCCCTGCATTACTAATCCCTGCATTACTTGTGTTCGTACCAAACGACCCCTAATAGTACTGAGATACACGCCTCCGTGATTGTACTCAACTCATTTGAATGGTGACGTTGTTCCGGGAGTATAATAGACACTGATTGGATCAAATTCAGCTTTTTGGCCACTTTATAGTAAAATTAAAACAGAGTACTGCCAAAAGATCTCCGTATTCGTGAATGCCATTGGACGACAATGTCAAGGGTATAGGAAGAGAGGGATTCTCAGATTCAGAGATTACCACAAGAATTGGTGGTTTAATTGTTTTGTCTTTTGATAGAAGACTGATTGCTCATTCAGCAATTCGGAGCAAATGCTGATCATCAAATCTGATTTTGGCTTCTCAATGTCTTAGTAAGCCAGCTATCGTTGACGAATCAAGACCTTTTCTTTTAATGTACAAATAACTGTTGAACGAATGTAGTGCAGCGCCAAAGACGGGATTTATTGATATTACCACTTCCAAGGACTTCTACCGAATTTTCAGCGGACTCCAAATTGTAAGATACAAAATGTCATTCGCTTCGTTTGTTTTATAAAATTTCATTGCAGTTTTAACTGCATATTTCAATGGTTTGAACATTAATGATGTCTTCAATGTTGCAAATTTGTTGCGCACACATTATGTTTGTCTCTGGTTACAAATTAATCTGATTAATGCATCAACAACTATCAGCTGGACTTCATGATTTATGCAGAATCCCTACAGTTTACTACCTTTGTACATTTTTCTGATTAAAAGAACTACCTCTATCCCTTTTTGTTAGACCTATTTCTTAGTTTAGTCTATTACAATGTTAAGTGTGGGACATAATTGATTGGACACCATTTTCTTCAAATTTTGCATCAATTCCACAATGCATTGCTGCTCTAGTGAAAACAATTATGTTAATGTACAAATAACTGCTCAAGCATTTGGTTAAACTATACTGCTAACCATTAAATACATAGAGTTCCAATTACCATAGTTGTTGTCAAATCAACCATGAAAACCAAAAGAAAAACGCAGCGAAATCTGCACACAAAAAAAAAAGCAGTCCGAAATGTCACATGAGCCCCTGAAAAATGCAGCTCTAAAGCCACCATAATTGATGCAAACAAGCCGTTAATCGCCTCTAAACTTCCATTAAAACCACCCTTAAACTCCATCGACCCACCACGACAACAAAAAAAGAATAGCCATGTAAATAATCACTTGAAACTGCATACAAGCAGTTCACAAGAGACCAAAAACTCATTTGTTAAATCCAAAAAAACCAACCTATAAATTTGCTTGGTAGCAACTGCAACACTTGGCTTTTTAACATAATATGCAGCAACTTTTTAAAGTTGTTGTCAAATCAACCATGAAAACCAAAAGAAAAACGCAGCCAAAATCTGCACAAAAAAAACTGTCCGAAAGGTCACCTGAACCCCTTAAAAATGCAGCTCCAAAGCCACCATAGTTGCTGCAAACCAGCCATGAATCACCTCTAAACCTCCGTTAAAACCGCCCTTAAACTCCATCGACCCACCATGACAACAAATAAAGAATAGCCATGTAAGTAATCACTTGAAACTACATAAAAGCAGTTCACAAGGCACCAAAAACTCATCTGTTAAATCCAAAAAAAGCAACCTATAAATTAGCTTCTTAGCAACTGCAACACTTAGCTTTTTAACAGAATATGCAGCAACTTTCTAAAGTTTCACGGACAGTTCCTCTTATGATTATTGTAAGAAAACATCCATCAGAGCAAACAGGGGAAGCAAAAATTTATTTTGAATTGTAGGAGTAGACAATGTAAGTTAAGCTACAAGTGCTGATTTGAAAGAACATTATTAATGATATACAACTACCTGAAAAGCATCTCCCAAGTATGGACTAACGATTATCGAATGTGTATCCTACAAATATTGAAAGGATGAATTGAAATCTTGACTTCACCAACAAATATATTCAACATTCGATTAGATCAAATAACTAACATGTTAAAAAAAAAAATAATTGAAAGAAAAAACTAAGCAATGATTATCGAATACTAGTATTTCCTTTCAAAACCTACTTAGAGAAGGAAAAATAAAATTTTATAGGTAAAGTCATTCTAGTACAGTCAATTATGGATTCTTTTCTTTTTCTATCACTTTTCGAACGTTGTTGCTAGAAAGTTGACAATTCAGGCGCCAGCTGCTACTACTCCTGATGCCTTATTGGAGGATCTAGTTCTCTTGTCATACGTCTTGAAAGGAGATACTTTTGCTTTCCAATCATCACCATCTTCTACCACAGATGATTCACTTTCTGATATGCTTTTCTTGATGGGAGTTTGTGAAGTAGAGATGGGAGTTTGTGAAGTAGACGTTATTTGACTTTCGACCATAAAATCCTAGAAAAATAGAAAAAGTGTAGAAGCAGTTGGAGAGTAATACTACTCTTGATTGTATAATTTTTACTATTGCTTAAAAACTAAATAATTAATAATGTCACAACACTATTAACTTTTGGATGATTATCCCAAATAGCTTCTCTGCACCTGAACTTTGTCCATCAGGAATCTCTGAATCCTGTTACAAAGAAAAATATCATAACATAAACATTAATTTTTGAAGGTAACAAACTGATAGACAACTTAATTGTGACGACCCGGCTAGTCATCTCGCGAGTTACCGCTCCGTTCTTCCCATTTCTGCTTTATTATACTTCGCTATCCGTATTTTATGTAATCACGTTGAATGGTTTGCGTTTGGAGTAGATTTGGTAAGAAATGAGACACTTAGTCTCTTTCAAGAAGGTTTAAGTTGTAAAAAGTCAACCGGATGTTGACTTATGAGTTAGAGGGCTCGGATGTGAATTCCGACGGTTCGATTAGTTTTGGGAGATGATTTATGACTTAGGAGTGTGATCGGAATTGGTTTTGGAGGTCCCGTGTAGAATTAGGCTTGAATTGGTGGAGTTAGTATTTTGGCGATTTCCGGTTGTTAGACGAGATTTTGATCCGAGGGTCGGAATGAAATTCCGAGAGTTGCTATAGCTTCGTATGGTGATTTCGGACTTCGGCGTATGTCCGGATTTGAAATTGGAAGTCCGTAGGACAATTCAACGCATTTTGGCAAATGTTGGAAAATAGAAGATTTTTGGAAAGTTTGACCGAGGAGTTGACTTTTTGATATTGGGATCGGAATCTAGTTCTGAAAATCTTCATAGGTCCGTTATGTCATTTATGACTTGTGTGCAAAATTTGAGGTCAATCAACACGATTTGATAGGTTTCGGCATCGAATGTAGAAGTTGAAATTTATTAGTTTCATTAGGCTTGAATTGGGATATGATTCGTGTTTTTAGCATAGTTGGATGTGATTTAAGGCCTCGACTAAGTTCGTAATATATTTTAAGACTTGTTGGTATATCCGGACGGGGTCCCGAATGACTTGGGTGCGTTTCGGAGTAGTTTCGGACCATTTCTATCCATTTGTTACTGCTGGTGCATTGCAGAAATTCTGCTGCACGGAGCTGATTTTGGGAGCTTATATCTCACAATCTATAAAGAATTTGAAAATTCTCAAAACATGAAAGTTGTAGCCCTTTGAATCTTGTTTCAAGAATGATAAATCATTCATCATTTGGACATATATACAGAAAGTTATGATAGATTAAAATTGGCTGGTACAACTGTTATTTCCTTGACCATGAAAATTGACACCAAATCCACCTGAAAAGCTTCCAAAAACGCAGCAAAAGACCAGCTGCAATCAGTCCCAAAATCCAGCTCTAATACAATCCAAAACTGACCTAAAACNGGTTAAACTGAGGTTAATTGACAATGCTGGAATTAATTATGAACAGCTATTATGACCAGAGACGTGGTTATGGGCATACATATGATGGGCGCGCAAGCACGAGTTGCTACAGCCGGTTGCGACTAACACGCTGTGTTGAAATAATTGGGCTGTGAGAAATTTGGCTTTGAAGTTTATAAATGTAGATAAAAGAAATAATCTTCAATTGAGATGGTGTTGTCGGATCCATGTTAAATTTAAGATGACGTGGAATCACCCGCGAGTGCGTATAATAATACACTTAGAAATTTAATGTCCTCGGAATAACTCTTGGCACATTCGAGGACGAACGTTTGTTTAAGTGGGGGAGAATGTGACGACCCGGCTAGTCATCTCGCGAGTTACCGCTTCGTTCTCCCCATTTCAGCTTTATTATGCTTCGCTATCCGTATTTTATATAATCACGTTGAATGGTTTGCGTTCGGAGTAGATTTGGTAAGAAATGAGACACTTAGTCTCTTTCAAGAAGGTTTAAGTTGTAAAAAGTCAACCGGATGTTGATTTATGAGTTAGAGGGCTCGGATGTGAATTCTGACGGTTCGATTAGTTTTGGGAGATGATTTATGACTTAGGAGTGTGATCGGAATTGGTTTTGGAGGTCCCGTGTAGAATTAGGCTTGAATTGGTGGAGTTAGTATTTTGGCGATTTCCGGTTGTTAGGCGAGATTTTGATCTGAGGGTCGGAATGGAATTCCGAGAGTTGCTATAGCTTCGTATGGTGATTTCGGACTTCGGCGTATGTTCGGATTTGAAATTGGAAGTACGTAGGACAATTCAACGCATTTTGGCGAATGTTAGAAAATAGAAGATTTTTGGAAAGTTTGACCGAGGAGTTGACTTTTTGATATCGGGGTCGGAATCCAGTTCTGAAAATCTTGATAGGTCTGTTATGTCATTTATGACTTGTGTGCCAAATTTGAGGTCAATCGGACTCGATTTGATAGGTTTCGGCATCGAATGTAGAAGTTGAAATTTATTAGTTTCATTAGGCTTGAATTGGGATTTGATTCGTGTTTTTAGCATTGTTGGATGTGATTTAAGGCCTCGACTAAGTCCGTAATATGTTTTTGGACTTGTTGGTATATCCGGACGGGGTCCCGAATGACTTGGGTGCGTTTCGGAGTAGTTTCAGACCATTTCTATCCATTTGTTACTGCTGGTGCATTGCAGAAATTCTGCTGCACGGAGCTGATTTTGGGAGCTTATATCTCACAATCTATAAAGAATTTTGAAATTGTCAAAACATGAAAGTTGTAGTCCTCTGAATCTAGTTTCCAGAATGATAAATCATTCATCATTTGGACATATATAAAGAAAGTTATGATAGATTAAAGTTGGCTGGTACAACTGTTATTTCCTTGACCATGAAAATTGACACCAAATCCACCTGAAAAGCTTCCAAAAACGCAGCAAAAGACCAGCTGCAAACAGTCCCTAAATCCAGCTCTAATACAATCCAAAACTGACCTAAAACAACCCCAAAAAAAAAAAAAAAATCTCCCCATAAAAGGAGCTAAAACCCAGCAAAATAAGATGTGAAAACAGCTAGGAAGAGCAGTGAAAATCAGCTGCAAAACAGTCCAACGCGCTGCCCCTTTTCCACCCAAAATCAACACTAAAACACCACCTCAAATAAACCCTCATCAACCATGTTTTATGCTAAAAAAAATGCCATCAAAATAGTCCCTAGATGACCCCTAAAATGCTGCCAAAAAGCAGCCGAACAACCCCAAATTACCACCCAAAACAACTGAAAATCCACCACCAAACAGCCATAGCAAAACCAGTTCCATCATCAAACTCCAACAATGAAACCAACTGGAAACCAAGCTTAAAAAACACAGCAAAACGAACCAAAAATCCAGCGAAGCAGTCCCCTTTCATACAGAAAATAATAGCTCCAAAGTTGAGTCGGCGTGTTCGAGCTCTGTTCGTCCGATTTTGGGTATAGTTTCACCCATAGTTGCTCATTTTTGGAGGTTCTGGAAAGAAATTAATGAGGGATTCAAGGAGAATCGATTGGAGGTAAGAATTTTGGACCTAAAACTCGTTTATATTGTGAAATTCACCTAGAAAATCATTGAAGTCTTGCTAAAATGGAAGAAATAGGGCTTGGGATTATGAAATTTTAATTGGGTATCTGGAGGACCATTTGGGGCCGGATTTGAGAACTTTTGATATGTACGAACTCGTGGGGAGATAAGGAACCCGTTGATGTGAAAATTTTTGAACTTCGAGAAGTGGGCCCGGGGCTCGGGTTTTGCTAATTTCGGGATTTCTTGGTATTTTTGATTGTTTTTGCTTGGGCTTTGTTCCCTCAACATATTGTGACATATTTGTTATGAATTTGGATAGATTCGACGCACGTGAAGGCCAATTAGAAGGGCAAAGGCGTCGCGGGCTAAGGATTTAGCCGGTTTGAGGTGAGTAATGTTTGTAAATGATGTTCTGAGGGTTTGAAACCCCGGATTGCACATCGTAATGCTATATTAAGTTGAGGCACATGCTCGATGATGAGCATGGGGTCGTTTACTACTGGGGATTGGGGCTTTATCCATCCCGATTTATGATTTTACTATATATTTGATTGAAACCTATTTGATATCATCATGATTTGGGCTGCTTGCCATATTTTGGGCTTCTTGCCGGTTATGTGAACCCTTCAGGGGTATTTATCAGTTACTGAAATCATATTTGGGCTTCGTGCTCGTTATGTAAACCCTCCAGGGGTATTTATCACTGTTTACTAAAATCATATTTGGGGCTTCGTGCCGGTTATGTAAATCCTTCAGGGGTATTTGTCACTGATTTGAATCATTATTTGAACTCAGTTTTGGAAATTAAATGATGTTTTCAAATGATTTTGAAATGGATCGAGTGGCACGCTGCCACGGATATGATGTAAATGGATCGAGTGGCACACCGCCACGGGATTTGATTTTAATGGATCGGGTGGCACGACGCCACGGGATTTGATTTTTATGGATCGGGTGGCACGCCACCACGGGATTTGATTTTTAATGGATCGGGTGGCACGCCGCCACGAGATGTAATGTGCATGGATCGGGTGACACGCCGTCACGAGATATTGCGCTACTGAACCCCCCACAGTAAGCGCCGGGTACCCAGGGAACAGGTGGCACGCCGCCACGATAGTCATGACTTGCATTACATTGCATTGCATTTTTGGTTGTGTTGGTGTTGTTTCCATTTACTTCGTGTTATCTATTTGAGACGTTACATGTTTTTACTATTCCATCGTGGATTGTTTTAAGTCTTATGTGTTTTCTTACTTTCAGTCATTATTTATATTTATTACTCACTGAGTTGGAAGTACTCACATTACTCCCTGCATCATATGTGCAGATTCAGGCGTTATCGATTCCACCCCGAGGTACTAACTACTACTATTGTCACGGTGGTGATTCAAAGACTACGAGGTAACTGTTGACGTTCGCAGCCCCGTATCTCTTTTATCTTGTTATTTCCAGTATCTTCGAACAATTGTGCCAAGATATTGTATTAGTAATCCTATTATTAGGATTTTCATTAGTTGCTCATGACTTTGTGACACCCCGGTTTGGGCTGTAGTCGGGATGGTTCACTGTATTTTATCGCAAATTACTGTTATTAAATTGTACTTATATTATTTTTGTATTGTTTAACTATTTGAATGAAGTTTAGTTGAATTGGCTGGCCTTGTCTTCATGAGAGGCGACATCACGATCATGGTTGGAATTTTGGGTCGTGACAGCTTGGTATCAGAGCCTAGGTTACATAGGTCTCACGAGTCATGAGCGGGTTTAGTAGAGTCTTGCGGATCGGTACGGAGACGTCTGTACTTATCTTCGAGAGGCTGCAGAACCTTTTTAGGAAAAACTTCATATTCTTGGCATCCTTATCGTGCGGTTTGATTCTATTAAGGCTTATGTCTCTATTTCCTTCCT
>MCJB01049238.1:0-25163 GCA_002018475.1 Nicotiana obtusifolia
AATATATATTCAAAGTTAGTAATATTTAGTTGTTATATTTTCCAAAACTTATAATTTCCTTCTACTACAAAATTTATAATTTTACTAACTTTGTATATATTTCAAGGTTTGAAATTTGAATGTAATTATAAATTTTGAAACTAATTCAAAGTTTGTAAGAATATTATTGTAACTTCTTTAATTCTAAGTTTTAACTTTGAAACATACTTTTCATTTCAAATATATATTCAAAGTTAGTAATATTTAGTTGTTATATTTTCAAAAACTTATAGTTTCCTTCTACTACAAAAATTTATAATTTTACTAACTTTGTATATATTTCAAGGTTTGAAATTTGAATGTAATTATAAATTTTGAAACTAATTCAAAGTTTGTAAAAATATTAGTGTAACTTCTTTAATTCTAAGTTTTAACTTTGAAACATATTTTTTATTTATTTATAAAGTTAAATAAAGGAGGCAATTATTAAAAAAAAAAAATAGAATAACCGGATGACCGGCCGGACCGGACAGGATAAAAGCGGTAGACCGGCCACCGGTACCGGTCACAATCCGGTCAGACGATTTTTAACCGGGGAGATCGGACCGGAAATTACCGGTTTGGTCCGGATTTTGCGCCAGTAAATGTACCGGACCAGACCAATTACCACCCCTAGTCATAACCTAGCTACCGCATATACGCTTGTCACCTCGCATATTTGTAGCTTCCAAATCATGAAACAAGTAACAACTAAATTACATATGGGGAGAATTCCCTCTTACAAGGATAGACAAGAGACTTACAGATCTGAAAAATACCTTCAACCTTACAAAACAGCTTTCCCTTTCAAATCTTCAACCAAACAATTCGGATCTAGTCAAATATTACTTAAATAAGCCAATATAAGCTTTCGGAATTGGCCTTATATAAAAAAGATTCAATCCTTAACCCAAATCAAAAAGTCAACCTTGGGCCTCGGGCCCAAAATCCAAAATTAATCATAGATATAGGTTTCAAATTCCAAATGGGGGATCGATTTCTTGCTCAAAACCCCAAATTCACACTCTTAACTTCTTATAAATTTTTAAAATTTTATACTAGAAATCCTTGATATAGGGGTTAAATTTCATATAGATCCATGAAACATAATAAAAAATGGATTAGAATAACGTACTCTCTTGCCTTGGATGAAATCTCCTTGAAAATTGCCTCTATTTTAGTCAACTATGAGAGAATAGGAAAAAAATTCTGAAATCTCAGTATTTAATACTGCCCAGGGGTACACTTGTGATCGTGGCTCGAGCCCACGCGATCTCGAAGCATGGCTGCTCAGTGCTCTACGCGATACGGCCCTCCGCCTCGCGATGGTGAAGGCTAAAGACGGCTCCTATACCTGATTCTCTTCGAGAACGCAAACTCACCCTTCCGAACGCGATGTCCAGCGCCCCCAACCCTATGCGATCGCATCCCCTCACCCACAACCGTGAAGCACAAACTGCCCGGCCAAAGTCCTTCTCCATTGTTGCATGGGTCCTTCCGCAATGGCGAAGTACAAAACTTCACCATCCAAAATTTCTTATCCATAATCGCGAGACTCAGCTCTGCGATCGCAAAGCACAGCCTTGCACCAGGAAATTAGCAGTTGCAAAACTCATTGAAATGGTCTAAAACCACCCCAAAGCTCACCCGAGCCCCTCAGGACCTCGTTCAACTATTCCAACAAGTTCATATACTTCATAAAAACTTGTCCCAAGGTTTGAAACAACAAAGACAACAACAAAACCAAGAATCAAAGACCAAATCCATTCCTTAACTTTCAAATTTTCCAACTTCACCGAACGCGTCCGAGTCATACTTAGACATTTTAGATCACAACCAAACTTTGCACATAACTTCTATTTAAATAAATGAACCTATCTACACTCTCGAAATACCAATCAGAGTCTGATTACCCAAAAGTCAACAAGTAGTCAAACATAAGAACTCTCCAATTCATTAATTTGCCAACTTTCGATAAATAGAGTCCAAAAGTTTTTAGGAACATTCAATACCAAGTACGGACATACACCAAAGTATAAATCACCACAAGAATCTACCAGAACCATGAAAACTTGATTTTGAGGTCATTTTGTTAAAAGTCGGCCCTTGGTCAACTGTTACAACTTAGGACTTCCCAAATGGAACTAAATTTTCCAATTAACTCTCAAACCTTTCCAGAACAAAATCGACCATCCCCACAAGTCACTAAAATACCAAATAAACCCATGGGAAGCATTAAATAAGGGAACGAGGTTCTAATACTCAAAACAACTAGTCGGATCATTATATTCTCTCCCTCTTAAATAATCGCTCGTCCTCGAACGAGTTTAGATACATATCTAAAATTCTAAAAAGATAAGGATATCTGCTCCATATGTGATTCTAGGTCTCCCAAGTTGCTTCCTCAACATGTTGACCTCTTCACTAGACTTTTATCGATGTAATATCTTTCCATCTAAACTACCTGCCTATCCAGAATGGCCACATGCTCTTCTTCATATGCCAAATTCTTATCCAACCGCATTGAGCTAAAATAAAAAACGTACGACCTGTCTTCATGATACTTTCGTAGAATGGAAACATGAAATATCATATGAACTCTTGTCAAACTTGGGGGCAAAGCAAAGCCTGAACGACACCTCACCAACTCTCTCTAAAGCCTCAAATAGGCCAATATACCTAGGGGTCAACTTTTCATTCTTCCCAAATATCATCATGCCCTTCATAGGGAAAACCCTCCGAAGTACCTTTTTCTCCTTCATGAAGGCCACATCACGAACCTTCTTATCAACATAAATTTTTTGTCTGGACTGAGCGGTGCGAAGCTACTCATCAACTTCACCTTATCTAGAGCATTCTAAACCAAATCTATGCCAGCAACCTAGCCTCACTAGCTCAAACCAACAAATAGGAGAATGGCACCATCTACAAATAAAGCATCATACAAAGCTATTTGAATACTAGACTAGTAGATTTTATTGTAATAAAACACTACCAATGGTAGGAATTGATCCTAATGGCGTCCAATTAAAATGACCCAACCGGTTGCTTTGAGTATGTTTGCCCCGTTCCCCTTTTTATTGTCTCCTCTATGATTAATTCTGGTTATGTGACTTATTGCAGTGGTTGGTTTGGTTTCGGGTGAGTTTCAGAGTGAATTGGGACACTTAGTTCCAAAGTTGGAAGCTTAAGTTGAAAGAGTTGGTCGGAGTTTTTTTTTTGTGCACACGACTCCGGAGTAAAGTTTTGATGGTTCTGATAGCTTCCTATGGTGATTTTGGACTTAGGAGTATATCCAGATGTTGATTTGGAGGTCCGTAGGTTGGTTTGAGGCTTTTTGGCAAAAGTTGGATAGTTGAAGGTTTGGAAGGTTAATAGGTTTGACCGAGGGTTGATGTTATTGATATCAGACTCGGATTATGATTTCGGGACTTGGTATAGGTCCGTTGTGTCATTTAGGAATTGCATGCAAAATTTGAGCCCATTCAGAGTTGGTTGGTATGATTCGACATTAGTTTTAAAAGTTGAATGTTCATTGATTCATTAGGCTTGAATTGGGGTGCGATTCGTAGATTTGATGTTGTTTGATGTGATTTTAGGCCTTGAGTAGGTTTTGTTATGTGTTTTGGGACTTGATGGTACGGTTGGACGGGGTCCTGGGGCCCTGGGTGTGATTCAGAATAATTTCGGGTTCACTTTGGACTTAGGAAAATTGCTGTTGAACAGCTGTGTTTCCGGTGCCATCGCACCTGCGTTGGGCTTGGCCGCAGGTATGGCTAGGGATTGCAGAAGCGTCATTGGGTCTCTGAATCGGAAGTGCAGGTATGCCATTTCTCTGTAGAAGAAAAATCTCTTGACTTTTAGTAGAAGCCACATCTGCGATGGATTTTCCGTAGATGTGGAGTCGTAGATGACACAGAGAGGCCGCATGTGCAAGAGGTGTGGGCAGAAAAAGAGTGAAATCAAGCATTTATTTCAATTTCCACATTTTGAGTTTGAGAGCTCGGTTTTGGGCGATTTTGGAGGGAATTTTCAAGGATTTGATCGGGGTAAGTATTTTTTACTCGGATTTGCTTATTATTCATGATTCCATCATTGTTCTTATTATTTAATTAGTGTTTTGAGTAGGAGAAATTGGGGAATTTTGTGAAAAATTTTCTAAATTATAAATTGAAGATCTGAAAATCGATTTGAGGTTGGAATTGGATAATATTTGTATGGTTGGACTCATATTGGAATGAGTGTTCGAATTTTGTAAGTTTGGTCGGGTTCCGAGTTGCGGGTCTGGGGTTAACCTTTTGATTTTCTTTAAATATTGTAAATTTATTATCCAAAATCATTTCCTATGGTTTATTTTTATGGTATTAAGTTATTTTGGCTAGATTTGAGCCGTCTGGAGTTGGATTTTTGTTGAAAAGGATTACTAGTGAGTTGATTTAGCTTGTTTGTGATAATTATCTTGCCTAACTTTGTGTGAGGGAACTACCCCTTAGGACTTGGGTTGCTTTGTGTTATTTGGATTATGTGGACGAGTTTGTACACGGGCTTATATGTGGTATTTTGACCGGTTTAGACTCTTAGACTCTTTCGAACATTTAATTAGAAATTAAAATATCATGTTAGATCTTCCATTGTTAGTTGCTCTTACATTCTTTACTTGATGTTGTTATCACATGCTATATCCTTTATTGTCAAACATGCTCTTATATGCCTTAATTGCCTTTGTTATCTCTCTTGTTGTCATGTAACCTCCTTATTTGTCGGGTTATTCTTTTTTGAAGTTGTTGATTATTGAGATATCTTTCCTTGATGAGTACTTCTCGCTCATATTGTTATTATTGAGATTCTTGTTCGCATTGTGGTTGTGCCATTGGCTATATGTTGTGGTAACTTTGTACTGTTGATTTTGGCAAGTTGTAACATATGGACACTTGCCGTGCGACTTGTTATTGTGTTGTAATATTGATGCACATGCGGCGGTATAACAATAAGGGTTAATGTGCATGTGGCGACACAAGGTGGGAATTTATGTGCGTGTTGCTAGTATGTGAATTACTTTAATCCACGCGGCGATATAAGGGGGTTGAAGTGCGTGTAGCTATTTCGGGAAAAATGTATTCACAAATATCTTAATGTAAGACTCATGGGACGGTATAAGGTAAGGTTGTGATTTTGAAATTGAAAATGTGGATATGAGGCGGTATCTCGGTTCTGATTGTTGTTGTACATTCTATGTTAAAGAGGCTTGTTGATTGAACAATTTTTGTTATTTCTTTATTTGCCTTCTTGTATTCGTTCGTATTATTTTCTTGCTGTTCTTAACATGTGTTCACTCTTTGTTGCTGTTATTGTTTAAAATTCTGTTGTTAGCTTATATTATTGAATTGCTTTATAGTCATTTATTTCCTTGTCTCACATTATTAGCCTATATTATAGCTCGTTCAATCTTCTCCTATTTTAGTAGGTGTCTTGACCTGGCCTCGTCACTAGTCTACTGAGGTTAGGCTTGATATTTACTCGGTACCATTGTGGTGTACTCATACTACGGTTCTGCACATTTTTGTGCAGATTCAGGTACTTCAGCTCAGGCTAGGAATCAATGATTTGACCATACATCTCAGAGACTTCAAGTTCTACTTGCTTAACGCTTACAGGCCTCGGAGTCACCTTCAATCATTACTTTTACTACTGTTTATCTTCTACTCAGACAATGTTGTATTAGAGAATTGTTGATTATTTCTGTAGTGCTTATGACTCTGTTCCACCGATCTTTGGGAATTTTGTTACAGATGTTCTATTTTGGGAGTTATTATGGGTTTTGTCTGATTATCTTTTTCTTACTTGTTAACTCTGATAAGTTATTTATGAATGTTAGGTGTATCTAGTCGTAGAGACTAGGTGCCATCACGTCTGTCTTAGGTGGGATTTTGGGATCGTGACAACAATATAATGCATGTCTCTCATCCTCGCCTGAATGGAAACACCCTTCGTGCCATGAACTCTCGTTCCCTCACTATAATGTAAAAGCAATTTCACAACATCACCTTTCATGCTTCTATTCTCATCCTCACATAATAATATTAGAAAACTACACTCTTCGTGCAATAATAATGATAATATCAAGAACGATAGGAACACCCTTCGTGCATAAATCACTCTTCCTCACAAGCACGGAAACATACTTCGTGCACCAAGAATATATACATCAACAACAAACAAGGTAGGAAGCCGGGATAACATCAAGAAGAGTGATTAAGCAAAATACACCACTGAACGACAATCACATCTTTTGCACTAATAAACAAATCAATAAACTTCAAGAACCACATTCTTCAAGTATATCATCAAAGCTCAAACATGATGTTCAACATAAGTATGGAATCCAAGTTTCTCAAGAATAACAGATATAGACATGTATTCGTGATTCAGGTACAGTTATGTCTGAAATTAATACATCAACAGTCTCACAAAAGAGTCCCTCATATTTAATCAAGTGATAATAAGCTGAAGCATGGTCTCTAGAATTGTAATTTGTGCTCATATTATTATAGTAATCAAGAAAACTATGAGGCAAGAAAATCACAAGGTTCAACAAGGCACAACGAATAATAAAATCTACCCCGAGCATATATAACTTTGGCTCATGCACATACGCTTGTCACCTCGCATATGCGTCACCCTCGCATGTAGCAAACAATATTATTTTATTAGTAAAAATTCTCCCAACAAAGCTAGGCAAGACACCAACCTCAAACAAGCCAAAACAACACTCTATGAATGGCTTCGCTAATGAATCGGCCTATAAATGGCTCAAATCTAGCAAAAAATAACTCAATAACATCAAATAATGCCATAGGAATCAAATCCAAATTATAAAGGTCAAATCTTTAATCAAATACACAAAGTCAACCAAAATGTCAACCCAGGTCCACACCCTGAACTCGACAAAACTAACAAATTTCGATAACCCAATCGAATACAAGTCCAACCACACAAGTTTCGTCCAAATCCGACTTCGAATCGACATTCAAATCTTCATTTTTCTCTTTAGAAAAGTTTTGCCAAAACCCCCAAAATGCACTTTCTTATCTTTCAATCCAAAACCCTCTTTTCTTCTTTAAGATTCCTTGGTTTAGAGCCAAAATGAATGATAGATTCATATTATAATCATAAATTCAAGTTAGGTTTACTTACACCAATGAAGTAGATGAAAACTCCTTAAAAAAACAACTTATCCCGAGCTCCAAAACCTTGTGAGAAAAAGTGACTAAATATCGGAACAAGAAAAAGAATATAGCAGTTGTTCTTGCTCGAATTAGATTTTAGATGATCCTGAAACTCATATTTAATAAGCCCAACATAATTTACAAGATTACACCCAAGATAGCCTTTTGAATCATCCAATTTGGCTTTAAAATGAGGAAAATATGATGTTTTAAAGTTTTAAAGGAAGTCTTAAATTTTTCAGGGACATAACTGATATTTTCGTAATTATTGCAGCAGAAAATCAGTAACGGAAAAAACTTCATTTTAGCACCCAAAGCTTACTAGGAACCTCCCGAGCACAAATCATATTTCAATCATAAAAAAAGCTACGAACCTGGTTGCGCACTCAAAACGGCGAAACGAGGCCGTCTTGACCCGATATTGACTTCGGTCAAATTCGAAATCCCTAACTTAAATAGTCCATCAACCAATGATCCAAAAAATACCCGAGCCCCTCGGGACCGCATTCAATCATACCACGTAGGTGCGCCATTTCTCCCCAGAAGCGGAATCTCCTGACCTTTAGTGGAAGCCGCATATGCGATGGATTTTCCGCATATGCGACAGAGAGGCTGCAGGTGCAAGAAGCGTGGGCAGCAAAAGGGTGAAATCAAGTGCTTATTTCATTTTCCACCTTTTAAGTTTGAGAGCTCGCCTTTGGGTGATTTTGGAGGGGATTTACAAGGATTTGATCGGGTAAGTGTTTTTGACTTTGATTTGCTTATTATTCATTATTCCATCATTGTTCTTATCATTTAATTAGTGTTTTGAGTTGGAGGAATTGGGAAATTTTGTGAAAACTTTTCTAAACTATAAATTGAGGATTTGAAGGTCGATTTGAGGTCAATTGGATAATTTTGTATGGTTGGACTCATATTGGAATGAGTGTTCAGATTTTGTAAATTTGTGGGATTCCGAAGTGCGTGTTCGGGGTTGACTTTTTGATTTTCTTTAAATATTGTTTCTTTATTATCCGAAATCTTTTCCTATGGTTTGTATTTATGATATTAAGTTATTTTGGCTAGATTTGAGCTATCCGGAGTTGGATTTTTGTAGAAAAGGCTTACTAGTTGGTTGATTTAGCTTATTTGAGATAATTATCTTTCCTATATATGTGGGAACTACCCCTTAGGACTTAGGTTGTTTTGTGTTATTTGGATTATGTAGACGAGTGTGTATACGGGCTTATATGTGATAATTTGACCGGTTTAGACTCTTAGACTCTTTCGAGCATTTAATTAGAAACTGAAATATCATGTTAGATCTTCCAATGCTAGTTGCTCTTATGTTATTTACTTAATGTTATAATATGCTCTATCCTTTATTGTCAAACATGCTCTTATATGCCTCAATTGCCTTTGTTATCTCTCTTGTTGTCATGTAACCTCCTTATTTTGTCGGGTTATTCTTATTTGAAGTTGTTGGTTATGGAGATATCTTTCCTTGTTGAGTATTTCTCGCTCATTTTGTTATTCGCCATGGGCAATATGTTGTGGTAACTTCAGTATTGTTGATTTTGGCAAGTTCTAGCATGTGGACACTTTTAGTGTGAGTTGTTATTGTATTGTGATATTGATGCACATGCGGCGGTATAAGGATAGGGTTTAATGTGCATGCGGTGACATAAGGTGGGAATTTATATGCGTGTTACTAGGTAGGGAATTACTTCGATCCACGCGACGACATAAGGAGGCTAAAGTGCATGTAGCTATTTCGGAAAAACTGTATTCAATAATATCTTAATGTAAGGCTCATGGGGTGGTATAAGGAAAGGTTGTGATTTTGAAATTGAAAAATATGGATATGAGGCGGTATCTCAGTTGTGGTTGTTGTTGTACATTCTATGTTAAAGAGGCTTGTTGGTTGAACAGTTTTTGTTATCTCTTTATTCGTCTTATTTGTATTTGTCCGTATTATTTTCTTGCTGTTCTTAACATGTGTTCACTTCTCGTTGTCTTTATTGCTTAAAATTCCATTGTTAGCTTATATTATTGAATTGCTTTGTAGTCATTTATTTCCTTGTCTCACATTATTAGCTTATATTATAGCTCGTTCAATCTTCTCCTATTTTAGTAGGTGTCTTGACCTGGCCTCGTCACTAGTCTACTGAGGTTAGGCTTGATACTTACTCGGTACCATTGTGGTGTATTCATACTACGGTTCTGCACATTTTTGTGCAGGTCAAGGTACTTCAGCTCATGCTAGGCATCAATGATTTGACCATACATCTCAGAGACTTCAAGGTCTACTTCCTTCGCGCTTGCAGTCCTCGGAGTCACCTTCAATCATTACTTTTACTACTGTTTATCTTTTACTCAGACAGTGTTGTATTAGAGATTTATAGATGATTTTTGTAGGCTTATGACTCTGTTTCACCGATCTTTGAGAATTTTGTTGCAGATGTTGTGTTTTAGGAGTTAATATGGGTTTTGTCGGATTATGTTTATCTTAGTTAAATTATGATAAGTTATTTATGAATGTTAGGCGTCTCTAGTATTAGAGACTAGGTGCCATCACGACTACCTTAGGTGGGATTTTGGGGTCGTGACAACAATATATTGCATGTCTCTTATCCTCGCCTGAACGGAAACAATCTTGGTGCCATGAACTCTCGTTGCCTCACTATAATGTAATAACAATTACACGATATCACCTTTCAAGCTTTTACTCTCAGCCTTACATAATAATATTAAAAATTGCACTCTTCGTGCAATAATAATGATAATATCAAGAACCATAGAAACACCCTCCGTGCATAAATCACTCTTTTTCACAAGCACAGAAACACCCTTCGTGCAATCCGCTCTTCCATACCAATAATATATACATCAACAACAAGTAAGGTAGGAAGCATGGAAAACATCAAGAAGAGTGATTAAGCAAAATACACCACTGAAAGACAATCACATCTCTTGCACAAATGAACAAATCAATAAACTTCAAGAACCACATTCAACATAAGTATGGAATCCAAATATGTCAAGAATAACCGACATAGAGATGTATTCGTGATTTAGTTATAGTTATGTCAGAATTTAATATATCAACAGTCTCACAAAGAGTCCATCATATTTAATCTAGTTATAATAAGTTGAAGCCTGATCTCTAGAATTGTTATTTGTGCTCATATTATTATAGCGATCAAATAAACTATGAGGCAAGAAAATCACAAGGTTCAACAAGACATAAAGAATCATATAATCTACCCTGAGCATAGATAACTCTGGCACATGCATATAGGCTTGTCTTCTCACATATGCATCACCCCCGCATGTAGCAAACAATATCATTTTATTAGAAAAAATTCCCTCAACAAAGCTAGGCAAGATACCTACCTCAAACAAGCCAAACAATACTCTAGGAATGCCTTCGGGCATGAATCGACCTCTAAACGGCTCAAATATAGCAAAAAATAACTCAATAACATCAAATAATGCCATAAAAATCAAACCCAAATAATAAAGGTCGATTCTTTAATCAAATACTCAAAGTCAACCAAATGTCAACCCAGGACTGCACCCCGAACTAGATAAAACTCACAAATTTCGCTAACCTATTCGAATACAAGTCCAACCATACAAGTTTCATCCAAATATGACTTCTTCGACGTTTAAATCTCCATTTTTCTCTTTAGAAAAGTTTTGCCAAAACCCCCAAAGTGCACTTTCTTATCTTTCAAGGCAAAACCCTCTTTTCTTCTTAAAGATTCCTTGATTTAGAGCCAAAATCATTGACAGATTCATATTACAAACATAAATTCAAGTTATTTTTACTTACACCAATCAAGTAGATGAAAACTCCCTAAAAGATTACCTTTTCCAGAGCTCCAAAATCTTGTGAGAAAAAGTGACTAAATTTCGGAACAAGAAAAAAAATACAGTAGTTGTTCTAGCTCGAATCAGATTTTAGATGATCCTGAAACTCATATTCAATTAGATCCAGCATAATTTTGCGAGATTACACCCAAGATAGCCTTTTGAATCACCTAATTTGGCTTCAAAATGAGGAAAATATGATGTTTTGATGTTTTAAAGGATGTTTGAAAATTTCAGGGACATAACTGATATTTTCGTAATTATTGCAGCAGAAAATCAGCAACGGCAAAAACGTTGTTTTAGCACCCAGAGCTTATACCTCCCAAATACAAACCATATATGCAATTCAATCATAAGAAAAGCTACGGACCCGGTTGTGCACTCAAAACGGCAAAAAGAGGTCCTCTTGACACGATATTGACCTCGGTCAAACTCTAAATCCGTAGCTTAACTAGTGCCTCAACTAATGATCCATACTCGAGCCCCTCGGAACCCCATTCGATCATACCAACAAGGACAAATATATTATCCAAAGTTATCCAAAGGCTCAAAACACTCACGGGAACATCAAAAGAAAAAAAAAGAATTGAGCCTCAAACTGAATAAAATTTCTCTTAAGTTGTTAAATCTTCATTCCTTCAAAAGAGTACCCGAATCATACTTACACACTTTGAAATATTTCCAAACATCACACATAATTTCAATTCTACCAAATAGACCTATCCAAAGTCTCAGAACATCAGTTGGAGTCAAATAACAACAAAGTCAAATCCTGGTCAAGCATATAAACTCTTAAGTTCTTCAAATTGCCAACTTTTGACAAATAGTGTCGAATTCTTCGCAGAACCTCCAAAATAAGAACATATGTACAAGTCTACAGTCATACAAACCTATTGAAACCATAAAAACTCGATTCCGAGTATGTTTACCCAAAGTCAAACCTTGGTCAACTCTTCCAACTTAAAGCTTCCAAATCGAGAGTCATTCTTCCAAATCAATCGTGAAGCACTGGAAAACTAAAACCGACTATACACACAAGTCATAATACATCATATGAAGCTACTCAGTGTCTCAAATTATTGAACTAGATGCTAAATCTCAAAACGATCGACCATGTCGTTACAGTACCACCGATATGAAATGATAGGATTAGGCACGCCATAAGAATGAATGATATCACGAATGTAGGTCTGAGCCAACTTCTTCGAAAAGTAAGAAGTCATCACCGGAAGGAAATGCACAGACTTGGACAATCTATCCATAATGACCCAAATTGCATCAAGCTTCCTCAAGCTCTATGGAAATCGTACCACAAAGTCCATAGTGATATACTCCCCGTTTTTGTTTTTCCTTCGGCTTAGGGATCATATACAGTTTATTGTGATATTTCATGTATTGGTCTTGGGTGTGTGTTGATGTAGGAGAGCAGGATGATAGCCTATGCTTTGCATCAGTTGAAACCCCATGGATGAGCTATCAGGTGCACGGTTTGGAGTTAGCAGCTATCATACACACACTCAAAATTTGGAGGCATTACTTATATGGCATGTCTTGAGAGGTGTATAAGGATCATCAGAGTCTCCAGCATCTATTTAAATAGAAAAATTTGAATTTGAGGCAGTGGAGGTGGTTGGAGCTATTGAAGGACTATGATATCACTATTTTCTATCATCCGGAGAAGGTTAATATGGTTATAGACGCCTTGAGCAAGAAGGGGGAGAGTATGGGATCCTAGTTTCCATTCCATTTCAAGAGAGGCCTTTAGTTATGGAAGGTGTTGGCAATATGCTGGTGAGATTGGATATTTCAGAGTCGAGTAGTGTCCTTGCTTGTGTTGTATCTTGGCCGTCCTCTTTGGGTGCATTAAGGCTCGCTAGCATGATGATCCCCATTTTCTTCTCCTTAAGGACACGGTGCAACACAATGATGCTATGGTGGTGACTATTGGTGGCTTCGGGTTCAAATTTGTGTTCCTAATATCGATGGCTTGTGAGAAGAATTTATTGAGGAGGCTCATAGTTTGCGGTATTCCATTCATACAGGGGCTGCAAAGATGTATTGTGACTTGAAGAAGTACTATTTGAGGATGAGGACGAAGAAGGACATTGTTGGACATGTTTCTAGGTGTTTGTATTGCCAATAAGTCAAGTATGAGCATCAGAAACAGGGTGGTTGTCACGACCCTAACGCCGAAACCGGTCGTGATGGCGCCTCTCGTGAAGACAAGGCCAGCCAATTTAACCAAAATCTCATTTTAAGCAGTTAATTAACATGAAAATAATATAAGCATGATTTAATAGCAATAATTCGTGGAAATATAGTTAATCATAATAGAAACCATCCCGACACAGCCCAAACGGGGTGTCACAAGTCATGAGCAACTATGGATCCTGATACGAGTCTACTAAATACAATATCTGGCACAACTGTTTGAAGAACATAGAAACAATAAGGTAAGGGAGATACGGGGCTGCGGACGCCAACAGCTGCCTCGTAGTCTCTGAATCACCGCCTGGACGGGAGGAGTCAGCACTACGGAGCGGAACCAACAACGCCTAAATCTGCACACATGGTGCAGGGAGTAATGTGAGTACTCCGACCCAGTGAGTAATAAATATAAATAACGACTGAAAGTAAGAAAACACGTAACGCACAAGGCATTCTATAAGGAAGCAATAAAACATCATTTGAAAACAATAAATCAGTGAGAAATCAAGTAAAATCTCCTTATCAACAATTCCGCCCCTCGGGCAATATCGCAGAACAGTACCAGCCCCTCGGGCTCAAATCTCAGAACAATACCAGCCCCTCGGGCTATCACATGGAACAGTATCAGCCCCTCGGGCTATCACCTACTACAATATCAGCCCCTCGGGCTATATCTCACATCACAATGGGTACCCGCGCTCACTGGGGGTGTACAGACTCCGGGAGGGGCCCCTTACGGCCCAAGCGCAATATCAAGCCACCTCGTGGCATCAAATCTAGGCCCTCGGCCTCATATCAGTCAAGCCAACTCGTGGCGTATATAAAGCATCTCAGGCACTCAGCCTCATATCACTTAGTATATCCTTACATCTGGCCCTCGGTCGCACTCAGTCGGAAAATCATCACAAGCCCCTCGGGCATAGTAAAACAGTAGTTCTCAGCCCAAAAACATCGTTAAAATATTATTTAAGTCTCAAAACTGAGTAAAAGTGGCTGAGTTGTAAAACAGTAGAAAACAGTATGACTGAGTTCAAGTAATAAGTCAAAATAGAGAGAAAACAGTGATAAAAATCACCGAAGGGTTCAAATAATTGGCACGAAGCCCATATATGGCAATCAGCCTAAATCATGATGATAACAAATAAGTTTCAATCAAATACACGGTAAAAATCATCAATCGGGATGGACCAAGTCACAATCCCCAGTAGTAAACGACCCCACGCTCATCATCGAGCGTGTGTCTCACCTCAATATAGCACTACGATGTACAATCCGAGGTTTCAAACCCTCAGAACATCATTTACAATCACTACTCACCTCGAACCGGCTAAATCCCTAGCCCGCAACGCCTTTGACCCTCGAATTGGCCTCCACGCATGTCGAATCTATCCAAAATCAGAACGAATACGTCACAATATGCTGAGTGCACAAAGCCCAAGCGAAAACAATCGAAAAATACCAAAAATTTCGAAATTAGCAAAACCCGAGCCTCGGGCCCACTTCTCGAAGCTTAGAAATTTTCACATCAACGGGTTCCTTATCTCCCAACGAGTTCGTACATATCAAAAGTTCTCAAATTCGACCCAAATGGTCCTCCAAATACCCAACTAAAATTTCAAAATTCCAAGCCCTATTTCTTCCATTTTTAGCAAGACTTCAATGATTTTCTAGGTGGATTTCACAATATAAACGAGTTTTAGGTCCGAAATTCTTTCCTCCAATCGATTCTCCTTGAATCCCTCGTTAATTTTCCTTCAAGAACCTCCAAATATGAGCAGATATGGGTGAAAATATACCAAAATCACGGACAAGAAGGCTTAAAACATTCTATCTACGCAAGTCGCATGTGTGAAATGGCTCCTATTTTCAGAAAGAAAATTGCAGTACCATCTTTCGGTAAATCGATCATAACTTTCTGTACAAATGTCCAAATGATAAATGGTTTATCTTTCTGGAAACTAGATTCAAAGGGATACAACTTTTATGTTTTGACATCTAATAATTCTTTATATATTGCGAGATATAAGCTTCCAAAGTCGGTCCTGTGCAGCAGAAATTTCTGCTATGCACACTGCCTGGAAAACAACAGCAGTACCAGGCTTCGGTTAATCTATCATAACTTTTGATAAAAATGTCCAAATGATAAATGGTTTATATTTCTAAAAACTAGATTCAAAGGGCTACAACTTTCATTTTTGGACCATCTCAAAATTCATTACAGATTACGAAATGTAAGTTTTCAAAGTCGGTCCTGTGCAGCAGAAATTTCTGCTATGCACACTGCCTGGAAAACAACAGCAGTACCAGGCTTCGGTTAATCTGTCATAACTTTTGATAAAAATGTCCAAATGATGAATGGTTTATATTTCCTGAAACTAGACACAAAAGGCTACAAGTTTCATGTTTTGATAATTTCCAAATTCCTTATAGATTGCGACATATAAGCTCTCAAAATAAGCTCTGTGCAGCAGAAATTTCTGCGATGCACCAGCAGTAAAAAAATGGATAGAAATGGTCCGAAACTACTTCGAAACGCACCCGAATCATTCGGGACCCCGTCCGGATATAGCAACAAGTCCTAAAATATATTACGGACTTAGTCAATGCCTCAAATCGCATCCAACAACGCTAAAAACACAAATGATACCCCAATTCAAGCCTAATGAAACTAATAAATTCTAACTTCTACATTCGATGCCGCATATCAAATCGAGTCCGATTGACCTCAAATTTTTCATACAAGTCATAAATGACATAATAGACCTATGAAGATTTTTAGAACTGGATTCCGACCTCGATATCAAAAAGTCAACTCCTCAGTCAAACTTTTCAAAAATTTTCCATTTTCCAACATTCGCCAAAATGCGTTCAATTGTCCTACGGACTTCCAATTTCAAATCCAGACATACGCTTAATTCCTAAATAACCATACGAAGCTATAGCAACTCTCAGAATTCCATTCCGACCCTCGGATCAAAATCTCGCCTAACAACGGGAAATCGCCAAAAAACTAACTCCACCAATTCAAGCCTAATTCTACACTGAACCTCCAAAACCAATTCCGATTACACTTCTAAGTCATAAATCACCTCCCAAAGCTAACCGAACCATCTGAACTCACATCCGAGCCCTCTAACTCATAAGTCAACATCCGGTTGACTTTTCCAACTTAAACCTTCTTAAAAGAGACTAAGTGTCTCATTTCTTACCAAATCCACTCCTAACGCAAACTACTCAACTCGATCACATAAAACACAGATAACGAAGCATAATGAAGCAGGAATGGGGGAAACGGAGCGGTAACTCATGAGACGATTGGCCGGGTCGCCACAGTGGTTTGCTTCAAAAGATTGATATACCGGAGTGGAAGTTGGAACCCATTACTATGGACTTTGTGGTAGGGTTTCCACGGACCTTGAGGAAGTTTGATGCCATTTGGGTAATTATGGATCGGTTGACCAAGTCGGCGGATTTCATTCCGAAACTTCTTACACTTTAGAGCAGTTGGCTAGGATCTATATCTGGGAGATTGTTCGCCAGCATGGTGTACCTGTTTCAATAATCTCATATCGTGACACTCAATTTTCTTTGCACTTTTGGCAGGCGGTTCTACGTGAGTTGGGCATGCAGGTTGAGTTGATTGCTGCACTTCATCCTCAGATGGACGAGTAGTATGAGCGGGCCATTCAGATATTTGAGGATATGTTGAGGGGATGCACTATTGATTTTGGAGGTCAGTTGGACCAGTTACTACCTTTAGTGGAGTTCGCCTAAAACATTAGCAACCGGAGTATTCAGATAGCTTCATATGGGCATCTTATGGTAGGCGGTGTAATTCTTCAATTGGTTAATTCGAGCCCGCCGAGGCTAGGTTATTAGGCACAGACTTGGTTCGTGATGTTTTGGAGAAGGTGAAGTTGATTCAGGAGAGGTTTCGCACAACTCAGACCAAGCAGAAGAGTTATACGGAGCGGAAGGTTCGTGACGTGGCTTTCATGGAAGGCAAGAAAGCCATTCTAACAGTTTCTCCCATGAAAGGTGTGATGAGGTTCAGGAAGAAGGGAAAGTTGAGCCCGAGGTCTACTTGACCTTGTGAGGTGTTGGAGAGAGTTGGAAAGGTTTCTTACAGACTTTCCTTTCCTCCTAGTCTTTCGGGAGTTCATTTGGAATTCCATGATTCTATGCTTTGGAAGTATCATGAAGATTAGTCCCATGTTTTGGACTCCAGCATAGTGCAGTTGGATAGAAATCTGGCTCATGAGGAGGAGCCAGTAGCCATTTTGTATCGGCAGGTTCAGAAGCTCAGGTCTAAAGATATTGCATCAATGAAGGTGCAGCGGAGGGGTCAACCAGTTGGGGGGGAAACTTAATAGACCAAGCATGATATGCAAAGCAGATATACTCATCCCTTTCACACTTCAGGTATGACTCTAAACTTGTTCGAGGATGAATGTTTGTTTGGGGGAGGGGGGAATGTAACGACCCGGTTGGTCATTTTGTGTATTTGAGCCCTGTTTCCCATTTGATGCTTCCCGTGAGCTTAGTTTTTGTTTTGTGACTTACAAGAATGGTTGGATTTTGTTCCAGAAAGGTTTTGGAATGAATTGAAATAATTAGTTCCATTATTAGAAGCTTAAGTTATAAGAGTTGACCAAGGTTTGAAATTTCAGCTATCCTCAATGACACCACAACACTATAGGTGTTGTGTTCTCTTCTTGAATCTACTTTTGGTGTTCAAGTTGGTGTGTAAACACTTGTAGTTCACCTTAAAATCTAATATATATGAAGGAGGGACTGTTATTACCTTAATTAATAGGAACATGAAACCTAAGGTTACTTCACTTGAAGAATCCTCCAAAACAGCCACAAGATGAAGGACTACGGTCTAGCAAGCACCACGGGATCTCTAGCATTGGATTCATGTTATTCTCTTTGGTTTCACTCTAGAATCATGGAGAATGATCTGAGATTGTTTTGTAGGAGTATAGGGTCTGGTTGGGTCGAGAAATGACACCAAATGAGCCGTGGCCTGATCCTTAAAGGTTGGAGAATCACCCACCGCCTAAGTGGGTCTCATGGGAGCTTCTTGGGCAATCTCGCGAAAACGCGAATATCTCTCTTCTCCGATGTCGTATGACGAACGGGGTTTAATGCGTTTTAAACTAGATTCATACAGATTCAATTTTGTATGTGTATAATCCCTTAATTCCAGGTATATTGGTAGAAAAGCTCAGCTATATTTGACATAATTTTCAGCATATTATGAATGTAACTTGTGATGACCATTGCCAACTTTTGTTCCACGACTTGCTTGAATCCAATGCGTTACACACGACTATCATATGAAAAAAGGACTCATAACATAACCTTAGTATCATGTTGAACACCCTAGTCTCACCCCAAATGTATATGTTATAACTTTTCCCGCTTGTCGACTTTCTACGAAACTTACTTTCTTCAATTTGTTTAGCTTCTAAGCCGTTCAATACTCTTGGTTCTTGCTATTCATGATCTTAAATATTTGTAACCTCCAACGTAACTTTATTAACTTACTTTATGAACTTTCAAAGCTGATCTCATTTCTGAGCTCACATCAATTGAATTACGACGTACTCTCACGTACGAAAACATGGGGGTGTAATATTATTCCCCCCATCTGGAACATTTTCCTCGAATGTTGACTGATGCGCTTATCAGTCTCATAACCTATACGTCTTATGATTAATTTAGTATTTTCCTTGTCACCAGGAAACTACACTGTGAATAAATCCAAAGGCTAGGGCATTCCCACCTTTAGGCCTCTTTCTTACACCAGGACCTGTGATCGGAATTCTTCCAATTTCATAACTGTTGCTGCCTTTTGTCATGCAGCCCATATGATTTTGTCCTTGTACGTGCTCCTATGCGACTCTTCTGTCCTTTTTCCTCCAGCTTTTGGCCAATCTCTAGGCCTTACTTTGTGAACATATACAGAACTATGACAAGCTATCACTCTCGGCATCTATAGGTGTACTGAAGTTCTTCACTTGGTACTTTGTCAAACATACGACTGTTGCTATATCTTGTTTCGTAGCCTCGGATATCTATCCTTATGGCTTTACTGCATCTAGGTGGGTCATATTATACCATAATACTTACTTCGATTTTATTCTTACCGAGGTCTGCTACCTAACTCCAGGTTACTCTCTCATTGCTTATCCTATATGTAAAAATCTAAGTCCTTTAATGCTTCCTCATTACTTTTCATCTTAAGAATGATAGCCTAATCTCATCTCATACTTTGGAACTTTTATCCATCTATTGGTGATTCACCTCAATGTTGATCTATAATCTATCACTGACAACTTGAAACCTCTTGCGTAATACATTGTGACTAGGGCTCACGTCTCATCGAGGAACATCTGAAGTGATTTTCCTGATGCACCTAGGGACGATACTATAATTTAGTAACTATATTTCATAGCATCCCAACATGATTCATCTTATGGGGGGCGGGGTATTCTAATCATGTGAAATTCGGGAAATCCCTTTTCTTTAAATCATTGCTAAATCAAAGGCATAAACGTCATCCTCTTATCTATCACAATTACACCCTTATTCTATTACTAGGGCAACATTTTATCTCTCCTAATTGCTCCTAGTCTTAGACTCCTCCAAGTTCATTCAGGCTAAACTGGGCTTTCTACAATTTAATGAAACCATCAACGCTCTTGATTTGATGGGCCTAATCCCGAGGCTTTACCTATTCTTGTCACCTTCTAACTCACGTTTTCTTATCCTTACTCATATCTACCTGAAACCTTGTTGCTTTACTATACTTTAGCTTGCAACTTGCTAGCACTATTTATTTATACTACTCGCAACCTTCCTTTAACTTGCTAGCACTATAGATTTCCTTTCGTGCCTTCTCAGTTGTCTTTAAACATAAGGAATTGCTTTTCCTGGTGATTCTGCCACTTGTTGCGTGACTACTTGGCTTATATTATTGCCCACGAATACTAGAATTTTTTTGTAACTCATATGTCTCAAATGTCACTTTTTATTTTTTTCTTCTTCCCTTTCATTAGCCACGATATGTGCCACTTTCTTATGAAGTGCATACAATGTTGTAGTGAGACTGTTGTTACAAGACCATTTCTTCTTTATGTCACTATGCTTAGGTTGAAGCCTTCTTCCTTATTTCCTCAGCTAGTCTTTCTTTGTAGTACTCAGGGGAGACTCTCTGACTCATGTAAAGCTGCGATTATTACATCATATACTCGAAGGAATTTTTGATGTTCTTACTCACCTGTAAATACTCTTAGTTAATTACCTCCACGCTCTTGTTCTCGTATGGTTGCTTCTGAACTGAAATTTTAATGTCTCCCAGTGGCACTCTCTTTTATTTTCGTAACACACATACGACACCTTTAACTACCCCAACTCCTATCTAAATATTTCTCAAGTATCACTATGTCATATCTGCGAGACTGAATTCCTTATGTTGGGGTTCACTATGTTTATCTTGCACGATCTGTTGATTTAACTGTATCCTCTTATCTAGCCATCTAACTACTCGTTGGTCCATTCTCACTTCTATATTCCATGTAATCTCTCTTGTGTTATTTCCTTTGTCTTCACTTACCTCTCACACTGGCTCCTTATGTATCCAGTGTTCATTCGCACTTATTTATCAATAACATCCTAGTCGGGAACCCTTCCTGCCTTTCTCGGGCCCCGTGCTTGCGTAAAGTTCTGGAGTCGTAACATATTTGTATAATCTAAATAAATGAAATCTCATTCCTTTCTATTTTTTTACCACATTCTTCCTTTACTATTCCATAGTTGCCTGAACCATATAACTCCTACTTAATACCATATCACACCGTCTTCCCCCTCACCCCCCCCCTTCATCTTTTGGGTCTTTTCACTCCTTCACTAACTCTTACTTGCCTTGCGGTAACCCTTATGCACAAAGGATAATGAAATTTCTTACTCACAAGGGTGACATCTAGTGTAACTGGCACACTTAGTCCCTTAAGCATAACTCTTCTCACAGTGCCCGCTTTAGGGAGGCGTCTTCTTGAATGACATTTAAAGGTTATTCTTCTGTTGTCCATTCTATTATCATTGGAACGCGATCTCTGAAATTCTCACAATACCGACTATTGTCAAATCATTCGGTCCCTAATTTATGTTCAGTTTAACATGTTCACCAGCCCATATTGATTTCTATTACTCAGGGGTCTAACTTTTCCTTTTGGTAATCATGTTGGAGTCACTAACTTATTTCTCGAAATAAGGATATGACTTCATGGTTTATACCCTTTTATTGATTCAAGGTATGTATCCTCTTGTCTTTCCCTTCAAATGACTATAGACTCTGTCATTCTGTCATATTTTGATTTACCGTTATCATCCATTTATCACATCTTATTCATAATGCTTCATTTACTATTTTCTTATTCTCCAGCTAATATTTGTGTCTATCACTTTATTCTCAAAACTTCAACAAAATGTTCTTTCACTTTTAGCTCCCCTTGCTTCATCTCACCGGCTCTTCGGGATGCCTAACATTCTCTCTCTTTTTTTACTAGGGGCAGAAGTCATACTAAGGTAAAGTTTTTGTCCCTTGTAGGATTCCACTGCCTGTCTTTTGAACTTTATGTATAGTCCAGTATTCATATCTGACTGTACTATTCTAGAGTTCACTATCTAGGTGTCTCACACGGGGATCTATTACCACATTTGCACTATCCTTCGGAAATATTAGCTAACGATGACAATCCATCCACCATTTTGGGTTACTTTAACCCCAACTGCATTTCGATATCCCATTCTTCTCTTAAACTATATTTGTTAGGTCCCTTAGGGCATAACTGATATGGGTGTGGCCAATTCTATATATCTCTATTACTGTTGAATGTAACTCAGAATGCTTATATTTCACTGTCTAAATTGTAAATATTAATAATCTTCACTAACTGGGTATCTCGTACCCTTCTTCACCTTACTTCTTTTACTTGTTGAAACTTGTATCTACCTTCTGATTCTCTTATTGCTATTTACCATATGGGTGGATAGATATTCATGCCTTAGGACTCCTTATCAAGAAGCTTACACATCTTATTACACACATGATCTGCTGAAGACCTCACATTTTCTCATCATAAGCATGATGCAAAAGCGAGCTTCTTTGACTCAACTCTTCCACAGCCACATTTAATCTCTTACCAACTATCTTTCTTGATGTTGGTATCTTTGTACTACAAATAAATAAAATTTAGGAGTTTAAATTCTTACAACTGAGCTCTACCACACGATCTAGAGTAAGATGAAAGAGTAACAGTCCTAAATTCCATGTAGCCTCCTGCTTATAAGTATGGTGCACAACTCACCCATAAACAAGACTCTACTAGACACAACTTCTAGACTCCCTAGGATAAAACTGTTCTGATACCACTTTAGTCACGACCCAATTCGCAGGCCCGCGACGGGCACCAAGTGCCTTACTCTATCGAGTACCAACGTACCATATCTTTCTTATCATACCATCATAAGTGGGCCATAAGGGCATTCATGAGATAACTAGAATTAAACATAAGGGAATACTAGACATAGGAGAACCCAACATGGTATACAAACTCATACATGTGACATACGGGCCTAGTCGTAAAGGTCCGCATTTGCGGACTCCTAGTCGCATTTGTGATGATTGGCTAAGAAGGTCAGCTTCACATTGGTGTCTCAATTGCGACATCCACATTTGCGAAGAAGACATCGCATTTGCGACGCTTGGTCGCATTTGCGATCTCCTTGGTTGCACTCGCAAAGAAAGCAACTCAGGGGCACTGCTCGCATTTGCGAAACCTTCTTCGCATTTGTGAGGGTCGCATTTGTGAACCCTTGACCACATATGCGGCAATTGCAACTGAGATATTAGAGGAATTTCAGGACTTAGACCCATTTTCTCATATTTTGAACCTTTGACTTAGTGAAGGGCGATATTTGAAGAAGATTTTCACATAAGGCTAATGGGGGAGGGGCGGAGTTGACTATATTAGAAAATTAAAAATTGGGGATTTGAGAGTTGATTTGGACTCGATTTTGGAATCTAATCACAGTTTTGCACTCGTGGGGTTAGAGGGAATCGGGATCTACCCCTTGACTCAAGTTTTGACCGTGTGGGCCCGGGGATGATTGTTTTTGAATTTTTGGGAATTGAGTAAAGATTGGGACTTTATTGTTTAGAATTAATTCCTTTAGCATTATTTGATGTTATTGAGTTCTTTTTTTGCTAGATTTGAGCGGACGAAGGTAATTTTTAAAGGAAATGCTATTCTAGAGGATTGATTTGGGCTCATTGAGGTAACTATATTTCATAACCTTGTGTGGGGGAATACAACTTAGGATTTGGACTTATTTGCCTAATTGTGTTATGTGAAAAGCAATGTGTATGCGAGGCGACGAGCGTGTACTCGGGGCTAGGTATGGTTTAGGACCGGATTAGACCTTAGGCTTCTAATATGCCTTATTTTGACGACATACTTTATATGAAAGATGCTTAATTACTTTGAGACAACATGAACTTGATTGCTACAATTGATTGAGCAGTAGTCATGCTATTATATGTTGAACACTTATCAACATTTTATTATTATCATGTCATGGATCACCTTGTTGACAAATTGTCGGCGAATGCCTTTTGATAATAATTTGGCATATCGTTGATTATGAGTATGGCACATGTGGACATGTTGGTCGAACTGACTGGGCATTGGCACGATGTTTTCCATGCGATTGTGATGGATACTGTTAGTGTGTCGGGATGTGGAGCAATAAGGATGGATATTGTTATTATGTTGGGGTATGGAGCTACAAGGATGGATATTTTTATTTTGCCGGAGTATGGACCCACAATATTGTTATTGTGTCGTGGTATGGAGCGATAACGATGGATATTGTTATTGTGACGAAATGTGGAGTACGAGGGTGACATATGCCTTTGTTTCTATTTGATGATTTGTTTGCCAAAAATGGATTTTCTTACATTGAGTTGTTATCAGATTCTCTAACGAGATTGTTTTTATTGTACTTTGTTATATATATTCTTGTTGCCAGTCTTTTTGATATATTGCGTAGGTCCTTTGACTAGTGAGTATCAAATGACTTTAGCCTCGTCATTATTTCACTGAGGTTAGTCTTGATACTTACTAGGTACCAATTGTAGTATACTCATACTACACTTCTGCATATTTTTGTGCAGATCCGGGTGCTGGAGGTATCGGACCTCATGAGCAAGCTTGTGTCGGATCGAGAGGATTTAAGGTAGTGCTGCGCGGACGCCGTAGATCCTTGGAGTCCCCTTCTCTTACTTTTATACTGTTGTATTTACATTCAAATAGTATTGTACATATTAAGGCTCTCTACGTATTTTGCATAGAGCTCATGACTTAGTATTACCTGGTTTTGGGGAGTTTGACTTATGCATCCATGTATTGGCAAGATCTGTTGATTTATCTGTATCCTCTTATCTAGCCATCTAACTACTCGTTGGTCCATTCTCACTTCTATATTCCATGTAATTTCTCTTGTGTTATTTCCTTTATCTGCACTTACCTCTCGCACTGGCTCCTTATGTATCCAGTGTTCATTTGCACGTATTTATCAATAACATCCTAGTCGGGAACCCTTACTGCCTTTCCCGGGCCCGGTGCTTGCATAAAGTTCTGGAGTCATAACATATCTGTATAATCTAAATAAATGCAATCTCATTCCTTTCTCTTTTTTTACCACATTCTTCCGTTACTATTCCATAGTTACCTGAACCATATAACTCCTACTTAATACCATATCACACCTTCCCCCCCCCCCCCC
>MCJB01049238.1:25183-41690 GCA_002018475.1 Nicotiana obtusifolia
CCCCCTTCATCTTTTGGGTCTGTTGACACTTTCACTAACTCTTACTTGCCTTGCGGTAACCCTTATGCACGAAGGATAATGAAATTTCTTGCTCACAAGGGTGACATCTAGTGTAACTGGCACACTTAGTCCCTTAAGCATAACTTTTCTCACAGTGCCCGCTTTAGGGAGGTGTCTTCCTGAATGACATTTAAAGGTTATTCTTCTGTTGTCCATTGTATTATCGTTGGAACGTGATCTATGAAATTCTCACAATGCCGACTATTGTCAAATCATTCGATCCCTAATTCATGTTCAGTTTAACCTGTTCACCAGCCCATATTGATTTTTATTACTCCGGGGTCTAACTTTTCCTTTTGGTAATCATGTTGGAGTCACTAACTTATTTCTCGAAATAAGGATATGACTTCATGGTTTATACCCTTTTATTGATTCAAGGTATGTATCCTCTTGTCTTTCCCTTCAAATGACTATAGACTCTGTCATTCTGTCATATTTTGATTTACCGTTATCATCCATTTATCACATCTTATTCATAATGCTTCATTTACTATTTTCTTATTCTCCAGCTAATATTTGTGTCTATCACTTTATTCTCAAAACTTCAACAAAATGTTCTTTCACTTTTAGCTCCCCTTGCTTCATCTCACCGGCTCTTCGGGATGCCTAACATTCTCTCTCTTTTTTTACTAGGGGAAGAAGTCATACTAAGGTAAAGTTTTTGTCCCTTGTAGGATTCCACTGCCTGTCTTTTGAACTTTATGTATAGTCCAGTATTCATATCTGACTGTACTATTCTAGAGTTTACCGTCTAGGTGTCTCACTAGGGGATCTATTACAACATTTGCACTATCCTTCGGAAATATTAGCTAATGATAACAATCCATCCACCATTTTGGGTTACTTTAACCCCAACTGCATTTCGATATCCCATTCTTCTCTTAAACTATATTTGTTGGGTCCCTTAGGGCATAACGGAGATGGGTGTGGCCAATTGTCTATATCTCTGTTACTGTTGAAAGTAACTCAGAATGCTTATATTTCACTGTTTGAATTGTAAATACTAATAATCTTCACTAACTGGGTATCTCGTACCCTTGTTCACCTTACTTCTTTCACTTGTTGAAACTTGTATCTACCTTCTGATTCTCTTGCTGCTTTTTACCATATGGGTGGATAGATATTCGTACCTTAGGGCTCCTTATCAAGAAGCTTACACATCTTATTACACACATGATCTGCTGAAGACCTCACATTTACTCACCATAAGCATGATGCAAAAGCGAGCTTCTTTGACTCAACTATTCCACAGCCACATTTAATCTCTTACCAACTATCTTTCTTGATGTTAGTATCTTTGTACTACAAATAAATAAAATTTAGGAGTTTAAATTCTTACAACTGAGCTCCACCACACAATCTAGAGTAAGATGAAAGAGTAACAGTCCTAAATTCCATGTAGCCTCGTGCTTATAAGTATGGTGCACAACACACCCATAAACAAGACTGTACTAGATACAACTTGTAGACTCCCTAGGATAGAACTATTCTGATACCACTTTAGTCACGACCCAAACTGCAGGCCCCCGACGGGCACCCTGTGCCTTCCTCAATCCAGTACCAACATACCATATCTTTCTTATCATACCATCATAAGTGGGCCAGAAGGGCCTTCATGAGATAACTAGAATAAAACATAAGGGAATACTAGACATAGGACAACCCAACATGGTATACAAACTCATACATGTGACATACGGGCCTATACGACCGAAATGATCATTTCTACACTCAAAAAATAGGCCGACAATGCCATTCAATCATCCATGTACATGACATATATCTACAAGCATCTAAGAGTACATAAACGTCATAAAGGCTGGGACAGGGCCCCGCCATACCAATCTATACATGTCTAGAGCATAGTAACCAAATAGGCAACTCTGGAGTAAGTGAAGTGAACCAACACCATCCGCTGAGCTGATAGCCTACCAAGAGAACTGTCAACCTGTCTATCGGGACCTGTGGGCATGAAATGCAGCATCCCTCGGCAAAAGGGACGTCAGAAAAAATAAAGTAACTAGTATATAAGGCATGAAAAGCAGTATATAAAAGACATGAAAGATACATGGAGTAAAGAACTCAACCTATAAGTCTGAATAGCTCTGTGGATCATGAAACATTTATAATTGCATATGCGTATAAATGTCATATCATGCACAGGGATATGCGTACATAATGTCATCAAGCCTCTGAGGGCATCCCATCATATCATCTCAGTCGTTGTGGGTGAAATCATCAACGTATACTAGTTGATCAGGTGGTGGTGTGTATATAGCGTTGTAACCTTTCTGCATACCCCATGTACTTATAATATACGTGTATATAACGCCATACGGTCATGAGTCAATGTATATGTATAAATAAATGTATTGCACAATGAAGTAAGTAAATAAGATCTCTCGGAATGTTATAAGATCATTATGCCTTCGGATAAACATTATCAACCTACGTATTTTCTGAGACCCATGAACAAACGATATAATAATATAACACATGGGGAATCAAGAACATAGGCAACCCTAGTACTTCTAAGAATAGAGTAACTTGTGAAAGTTGCGTATTTGCTCGTTTCATTGCATCATATGGATCTTACCAAAAGGAAAGAAAGGATAGCCTTAACATACCTTAACTCCATTGAGTTCTTAATACCTTCCAAGCAATTCTTCATAAACTCAAGTCAATCTACCATAGCATAAGGAGATCCAAAATCAGTACTGAGTCCCCAACTTAAACTAGTAGCTCGTTTATGTAAATTGGGGCTGCATGTCCCTTGTAACCTTACTTTACCAAGTCCATCAACCAACACGAACCCATAAATATTTCATCTATATCCCTCCAGCACCATAACACAAATCAAGCTACGCAACAACAAGTGCATAAACATCACCAATGAAACTACTATTTAACACGACAAACGACAAGCTCGGATTGAATCCCTTTTGAACCATTTAACCCCAAAGTCATTCATTCATTAACTTAACAACATAGCTAGTATGATATTAAGTAAAATGGGAGGACTTCTCACCTCCTATTCATCTCCTAGTTCACCCTCAAACAGCCCAACAATCTAACAACAAGAACAGGTACAACTTTTCATTGTTATGTTGTCCTTTCTCTTCCTACTCACAGTACCAGAAACAAGTTTGACATGTAGACAATATTTTATAATAACAAGATCAAAATAGAGTCAATTTCAAGGGTTTCCAACCATTTATAGTTAATGGAATCAGCCTTTCCAAAAAGTCCATTAAAACCAATAACATCTTTAATTATTTAAAGTCTCCTCTTGTAGTATTTTGCTCAAAAAATGCAAAAAACACATAAACAACTTCAAGCACATGTAGTAGGATGTTATACTTACCTTAACCAGTAGAAACAACTCGAAATTGCAGCCAAGCACAACCCATAACTATCCTCAATGACACCACAATACTATAGGTGTTGTATTCTCTTCTTGAATCAACTTTTGGTGTTCAAGTTGGTGTGTAAACACTAGTAGTTTGCGTTGAAAATCAAATATATATGAATTGGGGACTGATTATTACCTTAACCAACAAAAACAATGCAAAACCTGAGGTTACTTCACTTGAAGAATCCTCCAAAATAGCCACAAGATGAAGGACTACGATCTAGCAAGCATCACGGGATCTCTCGCGTTGACAGAGTATACGGTCTGGTTGGGTCAAAAAAGGATCCCAAATGAGCCTTGACCCGATCTTTAAAGGTTGGAGAATCACCCACCGCTTAAGTGGGTCCCATGGGAGCTGCTTGCGCAGTCTCGCAAAAATGCGAATATCTCTCTACTCTGACACCGTATAGACAAACGGTTTAATGCCTTGGAAACTAGCTTCGTAGAGCTTCAAATTGATATGTGTATCATCCCTTAATTCCAAGTATATTGGGAGAGAAGATCAGCTATATTTGACCTAATTTTCAGCATATTATGAATGTAACTTGTGATGACCTTTGCTAACTTTTTTTCCACGACATGCATGACTCCAAAACGTAGCACACGACTATCATACGACTAAAATAACTCATAACATAACCTTAGTATCATATTAAGCACCCTAGTCTCACCATATAAGTATATGTTTTAACTTTCCCCACTTGTCGACTTTCGACGAAACTTATTTTTTTCAATTCGTTTAGCTTCTAAGCCTTCCATCACTCTTGGTTATTGTTATTCATGATATTAAAGATTTGTTACCTCCAAGGTAACTTGATTAAATTACTTTATGAACTTTCAAAGATGATCTCATTTCTGAGCTCAAATCAATTGACTTACGACGTACTCTCACGTACGAAAACATGAGGATGTAACAATAGATGACCTCAGATTTCTGTTTTGATGATTCCAATAGGCCTATATGATAATTTTTGACCTAGGTGTCTGTCCGAATATTGATATGGAGTAGGATGATTTTGCTCTTTTTGTTGAAAGTTGGCAATTTGAAAGTTTAAAAATTTCACAAGTTTGACCATGGGTTTTTTGAGGCTATCAGGCCCTGGAATGTTATTCTGGGAATTGGAATAGGTCTATTTTGTCATTTGGAACTTGTATGAAAAGTTTGGTCTCATTCCAAGTTTGTTTTGTAGGAATCATACACTTGGTTGTGAATAGTGAAGTTCTTGAATTTTAAGAACGGGTGATGCGTTTTGGTGTTATGGATGTTATTTTGATGTTTTGAGCTGGGGAGAAAGTTTTTATGGGGTTTATATAGTTTCCCGGATGTTTGGTGTGGGGCCCGAGTTGATTGACTGATTTTCAGATTAGTTTGGAGAACTTTAAAGTTTATATGGTGCTTCGCTATTGTGAGGGTCAACTTGCATCTGGAAAGGTCCGCATTTGCGGACTCCTAGTCGCATTTGCGATGATTGGCTAAGAAGGTCAGCTTCACATTGGTGTCTCAAGTGCGATATCCGCATTTGCGAAGGAGACATCACATTTGCGACGCTTGGTCGCATTTGTGAGCTCCTTGGTTGCATTCCCAAAGACAGCAACTCGGGGACACTGCTCGCATTTACAACCCTTCTTCGCATTTGCGAGGGTTGCATTTGTGAACCCCTGACTGCATATGCGGCAACTGCAACTGAGATATTAGAGGAATTTCAGGACTTAGACCCATTTTCTCATATTTTGAATCTTAGACTTGGTGAAGGGCGATTTTCGAAGAAGATTTTCACATAAGGCTAATGGGGGGGGGGGGGAGTTGACTATATTAGAAAAATAAAAATTAGGGATTTGAGAGTTGATTTGGACTCGATATTGGCAGATTTTTGCACTCGTGGGGTTATGGGTAATCGAGATCTACCCCTTGATTCAGGTTTTGACCGTGTCGGCAGGGATGATTGTTGTTGAATTTTTGGGAATTGAGTAAAGATTGGGACTTAATTGTTTAGAATTGATTCCTCTAGCATTATTTGATGTTATTGAGTTCTTTTTATGCTAGATTTGAGCGGACGGAGGTAATTTTTAAAGGAAATGCTATTTTAGAGGATTGATTTGGGCTCATTGAGGTAACTATATTTCATAACCTTGTGTGGGGAAATACAACTTAGGATTTGGCCTTATTTACCTAATTTTGTTATGTGAAAAGCAACGTGTATGTGAGGCGATGAGCATGTACTCGGGGCTATGTGTGGTTTAGGACTGGATTAGACCTTAGGCTTCTAATATGCCTTATTTTGACGATATACTTGGTATGAAAGATGCTTAATTACTTTTAGACAACATGAAATTGATTGCTACAATTGATTGAGCAGTAGTCATTCTATTATATGTTGAACACTTATCAACATTTTATTATTATCATGTCATGGTGCACCTTGTTGACAGATTGTGGGCGGATGTCTTTTGATAATAATTTGGCATATCGTTGATTATGAGTATGGCACATGTGGACATGTTGGTCGAACTAAATGGGCATTGGCACGATGTTTTTCCATGCGATTGTGATGGATACTGTTATTGTGTCGGGATGTGGAGTAATAAGGATGGATATTGTTATTATGTTGGGGTATGGAGCGACAAGGATGTATATTTTTATTGTGCCGGAGTATGGATCCACAAGGGTGGATATTGTTATTGTGTCGTGGTATGAAGCGATAACGATGGATATTGTTATTGTGACGAAATGTGGAGTACGAGGGTGACATATGCCTCTGTTTCTATTTGATGATTTGTTTGCCAAAAATGGATTTTCTTACATTGAGTTGTTATCACATGATCTAACGAGATTGTTTTTATTGTACTTTGTTATATACATATTCTTGTTGCCAGTTTTTTTTTTATATATTGCATAGGTCCTTTGATTAGTGAGTATCGCATGACTTTAGCCTCGTCATTATTTCACCGAGGTTAGTCTTGATACTTACTAGGTACCAATTGTGGTATACTCATACTATACTTCTGCATATTTTTGTGCAGATCCGGGTGCTGGAGGTACCGGACCTCATGAGCAAGCTTGTGTCGGATCGAGAGGATTTAAGGTAGTGCTGCACGGACGCCGCAGACCCTTGGAGTCCCCTTCTCTTACTTTTATGCTGTTGTATTTACTTTCAAATAGTATTGTAGTTATTAAGGCTCTCTATGTATTCTGCATAGAGCTCATGACTCAGCATTACCTGGTTTTGGGGAGTTTGACTTATGCATCCATGTATTGGCTTTATTGAGTCTCTATTCTGTAGTTTATGTTAATTCAAAGTTATATATATCATTTCAATATTTTGTATCCTTGTGTGATTGGCTTACCTAGTCTTAGAGGTTAAGTGCCATCACGAACTTTTTTGGGATTTTTGGTTCGTTACATCTGTCACCTTTGTGATGCCCATCATAAGTTGACGCCTGACAATCATATAGAGTTTATTCCACTTATTTTTGTGGAGTGCATCTCCTCATCATCTAGTCGTCACATTGTATATACAAGAAGGGCTCATCCCAAAAGTAGAGATTCACATCATGAAGGAACTTCTTCTTACACTTAAAAGTCATCTAAAGAGGGTATACTCAGCTCACGATGAAATTCACATAATCCACACACCATGGAGAGGGATCATTTGTGATGGCACAAAGTTGCTCTTCTGGGAATATTTCCCTAATCTTCCCCCCTCTCAACATGCTCACGATTCTCTAGACTTGATAGGTATTCTGCCACTTGGTTCTCTATGCCTTTTCGATTTTGTATCTCCAACTCAAATTCCTGTAGCAACAAAAGCCATCTCATTAATCTAGATTTGGATTTTTTCTTGGAAAATAAATTTCTGATTGCCACATGATCGGTGTGGACTATTTTATTCCCCACCATATAGGCACAAATCTTATCAAATGTCCACACAACACCCAATAACACATTTTCTGTGGTTGTTCAGTTCATTTGTGCATCATCAAGGGTTTTACTCGCATAATACATAGAGCGAAACACTTTGTAATTTCTTTGGACCTACACTGCTCCAATATCAAGATTACTCACGTTACACACCAGCTCAAATGGTAAGGCCCAATCTGGTGCTATGATGACTTTGGTGTCACCAATTGCCTTTTTAGCTCTTTAAACGCCTCGAGACAAGCTTCATTAAACTTGAACACCACATCTTTTATCAGCAACCTATACAACAGAGTAGCAATTTTAGAAAGATCTCTAATGAAGTGCTTGTAAAACCTTGCGCTTTCTAAGAAATTGCGGACACCATTCACAAGGGTGCGAGGTAGCAATCTCTCAACCGCCTCAACTTTCACCTTGTCTACTTCTATCCCATGTATTAGAACACCAAGGCCCTAAACAATGCCCTCTTGAACTATAAAGTGACATTTTTCCCAATTGAGTACTAAGTTTGTTTATTCACAAGGAGCGCCTAACTTGCTTTCTAGACAAGCCAATATTCAGCTATAACAATATGATTCTATTATTAAGCCTTTAATTGATTTATGATTTAAATAACAAAGCAGAATAAGTAATATCATAAATACATGACTCCAAGACAGGGTGTAAACGCGACCATAACTGTATCACAACTGTCGTAAGGACTGGTGTCCCAACATCGTCATGAGCATCTAACTAGAGTATATAGTCTCAACTAATAGACAACATCTTCCTCAAAATGTAAATACATATACAAATATAATGAGGGAAGGGAGACTCAATGTGCTGCGAATTGGATTAAGTAAACCAGATCACCACGAAATCTCCAATAAAATACTCCTACTTAACTCAATGGGTACCGCTAATACCAACCTCACAAAACTAGTCAGAAGTGTAGCATGAATACAAAACCACGGTACTCAGTATGTATCAAGTGTAGCCTCGAAGAAGTAGTAACGAGGGGTCGACACTGATACCACTAACATCTTAATAAGCATATGAACACATAAATAACACATAGAATAAAGCATTATTTCATTAATAAAGTCCACTAATAGAAATGCAATAAATCCGGAATTTAGACATGCTTTTCAAACAAGAGATAAAATACAATATCAGTTATCTCAATTCTTTTCATAATCATGATCATACATGCATAAGAGTCATTGCATGAGTCTAATCTACCAATGCACGATTTGATCAAATACCAATACCTCACTGCACAAATTCATATATCTGACACTGTCATGTGTCCAAATAAAGCACCAACCTAAGTACATGCACTCACAGGGCCGAAAGTAAAATGGGTAATCACCTGACTCAGATGGACGAATCATATCCAAGCATCATTGCAGCATGAAACCTGATCTACTAATAATAATAATATTGTAGCGTGCAACCACATCCAATCATATTACTGTTGCAGCGTGCAACTCGTGTCACATCTAATACTGTTGCGGCATGCTACGCGTTGCAATCACAATGTCATTAATAATTAATATTCTCTCATAATGTCCTTGGTACCAAAACTCTCAACCTTTCACAATATCCAACTATCCAACTCATGTTTATGCGTATGAAATAATATAATTAGGAAGCACCAAACATAATAATAGACTTGCGAATAAAAGCTCATATGGCTAAAAGATGGCTATTGCTGATCATGTAATTCAATTTGTCGCAACATTTCAATAAGCTCTTTCAACATTCAAAAGTCTAGTCATAACATTTAACCTGAGTAAATTAAGCCATTTAACAAATAATCATGAGTCAAGTAAGACAAGTGTATAACTATGACTTAATAAGAAAGCTTAACATGACAAAATAATCCTTTATGCCCATTTTAATAAGTCATAACTTTAAGAATACTTTTAATTCATAATTTTGAGTCACTACGTAATCATACAATCAGTGAAACATAGATATTAAATTCATAAAGTTCGAATGAGCCATATCATAACCAAAACTCTACTAGATATGGTCATAACCTAGCTACGCATATACGTTCGTCACCTCGTATATATGTGGCTCCTAATTCAAGCAACAAATATCAAATAGATCACCTACGAGAAGAATTCTCTCTTAGAAGGATAGACAAGAGACTTACCTCCATTCGGTAACACCTTAAACCTTCCAAAATTACTTTTCATTTCACTTCCACCTGCAAAAAACTTGAATATAGTCAAATATTGTTCGAATAAGTCAATACAAGATTTACGAATTGGTTCCATTAAAAAAATTTAATCTTTAATCAAATCTCAAAAAGTCAACAAAAGTTAACCTCAGACTCCAGCCCCGGAATCCAAAATTGATCGTAGATATAATTCATCCATAACCCCATGAGTTCAAATATATAAGTAAGTTCAAAATCATGTTCCAATTTCATAATCAAAACCCCCAAAATGACTCTCTTAAGTTCATACCCAACCCCCCAATTTCTACACTTTAGTTCCTAGTTTTTGGGGTTATAAATCCAAGTAGATTCTTGAAATATCATCACAAATAATTAGAACTCACGTAGCCTCTGGCCTTGCATAAAAATCTCCTTGAACAACTACCCCTCTCCAAGTATAGGGCTCAAAATATGAGAGAATGGGAAAAATCCCGAAATGGCCACTTAAATATACTGCCCAGATATATCCTTCGCGATTGCAATCAAGTGCTCTGAGACCGCGAAGCACAAAAATGCACCTTCCTGGAATCCATTCATCGCGAACGTCACCTGAACCCTATGACTACGATGACTAGCTAACCACTCCCTTTCGCGGACTTGAGCTGCCCTTCGTGAACGCGAGCACACCTACTTGAACTTCCACGAACATGATCGCTCCCCTGCAATGTAACGACCTGACCGGTCATTTTGAACTTTAGCATTCTATTCAGTGGTTTGAGACTTTTAGTAGCTTCATATTATGTACTATGGATTGCGTGGTTCAGGATTGATTTGGAAGAATGATTCTCGTTTTAGAAGCTTTAAATTGGAAGAGTTGACCAAGGTTTGACTTTTGGGTAAATGGACGCGGAATCGGGTTTTAATTATTCCAATAAGTTTGTTTGATGATTTTGGACATGTCAACTATGTTTGGTTAAATTCTGATGAGTTTTGGATAAGTTTGGGTTGTATGGTAATTGTTTTCAATTTCGATGTTGATTTGAGCATAAAGGTTACCATATTGAGCAAACGACCTTTGATTCGTGTTTCTACTAAACTATTATATCTATATCGTAATTTTTGAACCATAGCACCTGAAATCATCAAGTTTCGACATCATATGAGGAATTTATGGTCATTTTACTAAGAATTGGGTTGCCAGATTTTTTAGATTAATTACGAAATTGCCATTGAATTCGTATTTAAAAAGCTGCACTATTTCAAATATTGAAGCCAACATACCTCCTTTATAAGGTGAAATGGAGTAATTCAAAACCCTAACTTGACTGAAATTTCACGAGGAATCCATTAGAGGCATTAAAAAGGAGTTTCGACATGATTTGGCACAAGAAACGAGGCAGGACAACTGGGCATTTGTTGCTGTTGATGTTGTTGGAGTTTTTCTAATCTTGAAAGTTTGGGATTTGGAGAATTCAAGGATGTTCTTCAAGTTTCTTCTAATGGGTAAGGTGTAAACCATAACGTAAGTATTTCCTTTTGATTCATTCCCTTGGTTTAAGCTTTAATCCATGATTTTAATTGAAAACACATTTAGTTCTTTAAATCAAAACCTAGGGTTATCTCCTAAACTTGAAAATTTTGAAAATGAGTTAGAGATGTTTATTTCCAAATTCTTTTTGGGGTCGTTTTCTCCTATATTAGGAGAACAACATACTTGAATTTGGCGAGTATTGGATGAGTATTTCGAGAGATATGGGACCCAACTAGTGTGGGTTGGACTCTTGGGCTATGAAAACCCAAGAGCGATGTTTTGGCGAATAGGTTGAGCTATCAGATTCCGATTGAGTCGGTTTTTATTCGTGTGAGCTTGTAATGGTTCGGGCTTCACTTGGGTAAGCTTGGATTTGAAATCCAAGGCAAGCCTAATGTTGACTTTTGTTGACTTTTAGGGGAAAATGTGCAGATCACATCTTTATTTATTGTAATTGGCTTCTCTATAATTGTTTGATGTTATTAAGTCCTTTTTTGTTAAATTTGAGCCATGTGGAGGCGAATTTTAGGAGAAAAGCTATTTTGGAGGGTTGAATTGGCCTGGTTGAGGTAAGTATCTTGTGTAACTTTGTGTGGGGGAAACTACCCCTTAGGATTTGGGTTGATTGTGTTATTTGTGTTATTTGAAAGCCATGTGCGGAAAGTGACGAGTGGGTACATGTAACGACCCGATGTGTCATAGAAACACCTATGATACTAATCGTTCAGATTTGGCTTGTTTTAAGTGCAAATTCCTCTTTGTAATTATGCAATTTTAACATTTTTGTAGGGTATGAGGTATAAGAATCCAATAATTAAGAAAAGAATTCAAAATGGTGAGTAATGCAGGATATGCGGTCGCATTTCAGACATGCGGACCGCATATCTTACACAGGCATCGCATACTTGGATAGATTTCTGGGCAAGATTCATGCCAGAAATGCTGTCTGAAATGCGGACCGCAAATTTGGCTGCCTGTATCGTAGATTGGAACAGAGAACTGGACAAGTCTTATGTGCCCTCACTGGAAAGAAAGTCCCACTCTCACAATATTTATAATAGCAATACAAAGGGACTAAAGTGCAAATACACTCACTCTCAGAACAAACTTCAAGTGTCACCACATGCCATACCATAGGCTTGCCCTTATTTTAATTCGTCACCTACTTCTAAGAACACTCGGTTGGAGATCACATAAGGACTTTGTAATCTTGTAATGTAGGTTTAAGGAAGGGTAGGATATATATTTAGATATGAGTGGCTAAATTCTCCTTGAACACTAATTACATTCTTCTTTCTTTTAACATTTTGCTTCTTTTCAACCACATAGCCTCAATCGCATTTAGTTCCCAAAGTGGCCCGCCTTAAATACCTCTCAAATCTACTTCAGAGCTCCCTTATTGTAATTACATGTATAACTATTTTCTTTTTCTTTTCTTTTTCTTTTCTCTTTCTTTTTCTCTTTTTTTTTTCTTTTTTTTTCTTTGGAGCTTTCATAAATTCACATTAGCAGGCTCTCACCCTCACTTCACAGCCTTATCCATTTTCATTTTGACCCACACCCCCAACTTAGGCTTTTAGCCCTGTTTTCAATATTCAAGGAGGAATGGGTTCAAAAGAGGTCATTGTTTTACGAACGGGAAATGTTTGTAATGAGGAGGCCAAAGAAAAGGCTAAAAGGCTCAAATGGGGAACTAGTGATATTATTTATACATGGGTAGGCTAAAAGAGGCTAAAAAGGTTTCATACATAAATAGAGTTCACATTTGGTCACTCGAGGCTTTCCTTGTGTATACATACACGATTCTAGGTAGACCTAAAGTTACAGAGTGAGCCTCAAATTCACCTCATTGATTTGTTAAGAAAAATCATGAATTGTCCCCAATGTATAAGAAAAAAAATATAGAGTGCAAGGGGCTCCCTGGGGCGCATTTGCGCGAAGAGATGCAGTAGCCTAGGTCTCCTCCGGAGCTGCAGGAGGACTATGGGACTGATTTGGAGCAGGTTGTGGGGCCGTTGAGCTGCTAACTTTGCCCACTGGTGGCTGTGTGGCTGATGAGTCTGCAAGGGCAGCCACTTCCGCTAGCGATTGCTGTATGGCTCTCTCAATGTCTGCTTGCTCTTCTTCTTCCTCCACAGTTGGCGCAGCAATTGCTTTGCCTTTGTCCTTGGGGTCATCACCCTCATCGGACCCTGAACTTATATCCTCTGATTCTTCCCCTTCGAATTCTGAGGACCACCCCGATGTCTCGTCATCAATGCTGTCTACCGGTACTGGTGGAGCGGGAGGATGAGACACTTTAGCAGACGAAGGTGCAATGTTTGCCATTAGTGCCGTGAAGTCCAGGCCCAAGTCTAGTGCAGCAATGTTAGCACCCTGGTCACCCTCATTGGGGAGGAGAGATGTTATGTCGAACTCCAGATTTTGCATTTTCTGGATTCGGTCTTCATGGATTTTACTTCCTCCCTCAACTGGGGTAAACCCCTAACCTCACCTCTTCCAATCTGTTCAACGCTAGACTCAAGCTTGTGCAACCGATGTCCGAACAATGATTGTTGTTGTTGGAGAGCGGTCACTGACGTTTGAATCGGAGTCAGGGCCTGTTTAATCAGGTGGGGCAGGGTTTTCAAGAGTTGGTCCACCTTGGAATTTGCGTGATGTACAACTAGACCGAGTCTTGAAAGGGTTGGCATTGGTGAGAAAGATGGACCAGTGGTAGATGGGGGTGCAGTCTCATCAGCAGCAGTGGAGGGTTCTGGGTCTTGGGGAGAAAGGAGATTTTGGGAGTCAATGTCCTCAGTTGGGGTCTCTGGTGGAGCAGCAGAATCACTTATACGAGTGATATCTATATCCCTCGTTGACTTACCGAGTTTTTCTGCTTGTGGTAAGAAAGGAACATTCACCTCTTGGCAGAGGGTTGTGATCAAACTCGGTAAGGGAAGTGATGTGGCCCGCTGCGTTGCCCGGATGCCAATTTCCTGGAAAATAAGACTCCCCACATCAATCTTAATACCAGTCATAATACACGTAATGAGAAGTGCCTTCTCAATGCTGATATCCGTTTCATTTCTGGAAGGTATTAAATGGGAGGTGACGAAGTTTAGCCAATATTTTCCCTCCCTTGTGAGGTCTTCTTTGTAGATTTTCTTCCTAGGGTTAATCCAGGAAGGAGTCCCCTTGGCAATAACGGATGCTATCCATCCACGTTCGTGTTCTCTGTTGGAGTACTTGGCATCGTACTCAGCTGTGCCTGATTCCCAATCGGGAAAGAAGAGTTCATTAATATGCTCACGGTCACAAAACACAGCCTTACCCCGAATGTGGACGATGCCGGTGAATATCTGTTGCGTCTATGGTACACCGTTCGTGAAGCTCCGTAAGACGCATAGAATTCCCGGACCATTGACTCATTGTATTCTTTGGGGTCCGTGGTGAAGTACTCCCATTTTCTCGTTTTGATGTTTTCGAGAATATGAGGGTACTGTTCCTATAATCTGTTCAAGCTTAACTTTTTCTCCCCCAAGATTTTCCTTTTTGTTAGCCCTTCCCTGAACAATGTTCTGGAACCTTTAACCCCGAATCGAAGTTGAAGGTCATCACCGCGTTTCTGTCTGGCCTCAGCCACTAAATCTACTTTCGGTAGGCGTTCCTCCTCATCAGACTGGGAGGTGCTCGGCACATTTGATTCCACTCTTACCCGTTTGGGTTGTGCTGAGGTAGAAGCAGATGCTGGTTTTCTTTTTACGGAGTGCTTTTTGGCTGCTATATCTTCATGAATAGTATATGTAAGCGACATTATCATCATTAGAGAAAAGCAAAACAGGAATAATCAACAAGTACTTACAGAAATGCGACGTGGTTTGCGGTCGCATATCCACTATACGAACTGCAAACACGTCGCATTCCTATGTGTGCAAGGCAGATGGCATTTCGCGGTGGATTATGCGAATTGCATAACCATCGTAGAATGTCTTTGTGCATAGGCCTGTTGGATGCACACAAATGCGATCGCATACTCGTCGCAAAGTGAGATATGCGATCGCATATTCACCGCAGAAATTACTGGTGCTAACCAAATGTTCTGGCCGTGTTTGCTGTGGCTTTGCGGTCCGCATAGCTATTATGCGATCGCAAAGTCACCGCAGTTGTTGTCTTCCTCAGATACCTAGGTTTTAGGGATGCGGTCAAAGTGCGGTCCACATTTTGATTTTGTGGACCGCAAATACCTTAAGATACACAAGTATGTTCATCCCTCAAGAATTAAAACCCTAGATTCTTTTCTTCCACCCCAAAAATTCAAAAACTCCATTGAAACATCAAACCTAATCTTGCAAAATTAAAATTTAACATATGGCAAAGGTCGAATATACCTATGAAGAAGATTTGAGGACTTCGGACAACTGTTAATCGAATATACCTATGAAGAAGATTTGAGGACTTAGGACAGCTATTAATCGGCTCTTTGATGTTTGGTAAGCTTGCAATTTACTTTTCTCCGATGATGTCTATCGATGGTCGTTCTCTGTTGCGTTCTCTCTTCTCTTTTTCTCTCTCTTTTATATATATATATATATATATATATATATATATACTTAGACTGAAGGATTTAGAAGATGAGGGAATGCGAACACGTACCTGGCAGTATGCGATGGTTAAGTCTTCGCATATTGTAAATGCGAATCGCATAATAAGTTACCTCACCGCATTTGTGTCATACTTTTGAACCAAATTCTCTGTCTCTGTTTGCGTTGAGAATGCGGACCGCATAACTCAAATGCGATCCGCAAAATGCGGTGTTTCATCGCATTTATGCCAGCTATGCTTACTCAACTTTCTGCTTCAGTTTGCGGCACAAATGCGGTTCGCATATTGAAAATGCGATCGCATTTGTGTAGCATTTGTCACATTGTTGTTCCACGAACTTCTTTTCAATTTCTGTGTCCTTTTATCAAATTCCGACATCCTAAAACATCCTTCAAATGGCCTTAAGTACAAATATGATATTAAAACTTAACTAAAGATACAACTACAAACAAAAGTAAAAGTTACCACACATGGGTTGCCTCCCATGAAGCGCGTGATTTAACGTCGCGGCACGACGAAGCTAAGACACCTCTGCAATCATTCCATGGGTGGGCTTTGACCATCCTTTAGAGCCAGCTGCTCTACCAAATGTTTCTCTCCATCCGCTCCCAAGTAGTGCTTGATTCTTTGCCCGTTTACCTTGAAAGTTCGGAGCCCATCCTCCGATGCTAATTCAACAGCTCCAAAAGGAGAGACATCAACAACTTTAAATGGTCTAGACCATTTAGCTTTCAGTTTCCCCGGAAATAGTTTTAGTCTTGAATTGAACAGCAATACCAGATCCCCTACCTTGAACTCTCTTTTTAAGATCTTCTTGTCATGGACAAATTTCATTCTTTCTTTATATACTGCTGC
>MCJB01049239.1:0-15661 GCA_002018475.1 Nicotiana obtusifolia
AGGCTATTGCATATTTCTGGGAAACAATCTCATCTCTTGGTCGTCAAAACGACAACCTACCATATCCCGGTCCAGTGCTGAAGCCGAATATAGGGGGGTAGCAAATGCCGCAGCTGAAGCTACATGGATCCGTAATTTGCTTCTTGAGCTTCATGTTCCGGTCCTCAAAGCTACGGTAGTTTATTGTGACAACGTCTCAGCTGTTTATTTGTCAGGCAACCCCGTGCAGCACCAGCGTACCAAACACGTAGAAATGGATATTCACTTTGTTCGGGAGAAAGTTCAGATCGGTCACATTCGAGTTCTTCATGTGCCGTCTTCATCACAGTATGCAGACATCTTTACTAAAGGACTCCCGAGATACGTATTTGACTCGTTTCGATCCAGCTTAAACGTTTCAGCCTACCCACGTTCAAGCTGAGGGGGACTATTAGGAGAATATATTTTATATTAGGAAAGTATATTTTATATTAGGAGAATATATTTTATATTAGGAAAGTATCTTTATTATTCCATATCTTCCATTGATTTGATTTAGTTCCTATACTAATCCCTATTGGTCTTTGATTTGTATTCTAGCACTATAAATAGGGATCATGTAAACCATTGAGAATCAATAAAGAAGATCATATTCCTTCAGGAATATCTTGAATAATAGAAATTTTAATAATCATAACAATAAGTGCCTTGTATTTTCCACCAAGAATATCACAAATCAGGACTTAAAGTTCAAGTTACTTGCTACTAGGACAACCATTACCATTAAAAAGGAAATAATAGTTAAATGGAAAATCCACAAAAATGCCGTGCGAGGCCGAGGTAACGCCCACAGTAACAGTAGTATGGTTTTGTAATTGTTAAGGAGCTTCAGCCACCATAGCAGAACTTGAAGATTCAAGAAGAAGAAGAAATGAGAGAAAGGCAATGTCTATTATTAGCTAATGAAGAAGAAAAATGAATAGTTGTACAGTACTATCAACTAACTACTTTATTTATACAAGAATCAACTAACTAGCCTTTTTAGTAGTTATAACTAATTATTACTAACTAATAAATAGCTGGAGTCCACTATATTCAACAATAGTGCTTCCAAATAAGGGTAAATTTATTTTGGGCGAAGCTGTATTACATGACATCGCTTCGTCGGAAAATTTTACTAAATACTTATAATAATTAAAATGCATAAGCTAAAACATGTATAAATTGATTGAAGTGACCCCACTCGACATAACCAGGTAAGTAGCTCATTTGGTCAAGTGCCCCTGACAGTCTTTTCTGCTCTAAATTTTTAATAATATAAATAAGCAGTGTTTTTGATAATATAAATAAAATACTTTCCAGTTGGGTTTGAACCATTGATCTGTAAGTGTTAGCAAAAGAAACCAATGGATCAAGAACCTAATACATCTGTTCCGACGACAAAAATTATTTAAAAGCTTCAAGTTTTAAAGGAAGTTGCTGCATCCATAAGTTGGTCTACTAATTTTTTTTTCCCTTCATTTCCTCCTTGGCAATAATACCGACTAAGAACGATATTGCAGATTAATTATGAGTTTTTGAGTGATTATTTGGTGCCTTTTATGAACAGAAAGTACATTTAGTATATTTCTAGTGAGGTTATTTTGATATATTTAAAAAAAAAAAAAACTTTTTGAAGAAGAGTTGTAATATGATTGAGTTGTGCTTTATTCATATAATTTGAGTTATACTTTTTTTTCTCTTTAATATAGAGATTTGTGTATTGTTTCATTGTAAATAATGACACCGCTTAAGAAAAGTCCTGCGTATACCACTGTTTCCCAACTTCTTTGTTTAATATTATATTATAATATATTTTACCTTCTAAAAAAAAGAATTTGGACTTAATATAAGAATTAACGAAATTATTTGTAATATAACCAAACATTTAATCCAGATGAATTGTTTTGGCAAAAACATGTAAATAAGCTATCTTCTTTCGAAACTTTGAAAAACAAATTTCAAGTTTTTGGAAAATCTAAAAAACTCTTAAAAATTATTTTGCAAAATTTCTAAAAACTTGAAAACAATTTCAAAGTTCCCTTTTCAAAAAGGAAATTTAACTTTTTTAGTAATTGATAAAAGTATCAAACTCAAAACTTGAAAAAGAACTGTCATATTCTTTTTTAACCTTGTTTTCGTCCCCAAAATGCAAAGTCACTTGCCTTTTGGTAGTAAAAATTTATTTACACCAAAGCTTGCAACTTACAATGCTTAAGTGTTGTCGTGTTAAAGTCTATAAAATGTAAAATTTTTTGGTATGCAACAATTTATCCCTTTATCGATCTGTCCGACGTAAATTTAAATTAATTAGAAAGTATCTTTCAGATACCATATGAAATTATTAGAAAGTATCTTTCAAATACCATATGATTAAACTGATAACCCATAAATATAAATTAATATATTATACTTATATTATTGATATTTTATTTTATCTAACAAAAATAATACTTGAGTAGTCTCTCATAATTTCCCCTCATTTTTGTCCTGCGAGGCCTTACCCTTGAGTGCCATAAATATTTTTAATAAAACACAAAAATACGTCAAATAAAAAAAATGTCTATATCTAAACAAGATGAAAATTTCTACCAGGACTCAACTTAAATATATTAATGTAGTAATTACTGAAAAATATATTATTTCTACTACAATCGCTCAACTTAAATATAAGACTACATTTTTTATCATAACTCATAGTCATGGGGTTAGTTTGGTTGCAAAGTGGGATATCCAAGGGATTAACAATCTTAATTCTTAAGATTATAATTTTGGATTGTTATCTCATATTCAAAGGATAGTTAACACTATCAATTTGGTATAAAAAGAATAGTTAATATTCATTAACAAACATAAAATAAATACAATCACAAATTTTATCCCTAAATTATAAAGGGGTATTATCACTTTTAGCCCGCCCCAGAAACTATTTACATCTGGTAGCTGAAAAAGTATATAAAATTTGTATATAACATACAGAACGTATATATACATAAAAAATATATAAATTTTATATATTATTTCGACTATTATTTTTACAACGGTTATACTGTGTCATTTTTCCAATTATAATACTAATCTCCATAACCAAACGATACCTAGTATAGTTAGTATTCAGGGTCACACCCGATTCATTTTGGGCTTTTTGGTCCAAGGCGGTTGCAGATCCAATTAAGGCCCCATTTTATAGCACTGAATTCCAACATTACAAGCGGTCACTTTGCAGCTGCTTGAAAAGTGAAAACTGCTTGAACCACCGCTGCTGCAGCTGCTTTGCTGCCGTCGTCCGCCGTTTGTCTCCGGCAGAGTTCTTCAAGTTAAAGGTACACTTTTCTTCTTCTTCCTACAACTTGTGCGTTACTCATTACTCTTCCCTCCCCTTCTCCGCATTTCATCGCATTTAAACCCTATGTTTTAGCTGCTAACAGTATTCCCTATTTGATGTTCAAATCTAGTCTGGTAATAGCTTCTTAAGCTTGTTATTTTATGAGTTAAAAGGACCAAAATTGCGGAAAATATTTTTCTTCCTATTGTTAGCGTGATGGTTGATAAAAGCTTAGAAGAAGAAGAAGCAAACAGATAATGTGATTGTGGTTTCTATTATTCTGTCGGTCCCGTTCTCTGCATTTTATCTCTTTAAAACCCTATGTTTTAGCTGCCAACAATATTCACTATTTGTAGTTTTAAACTTTTAAGAAATAGTTTAAGCTTTGTATATGTCTTCTACTTTGTTCATTTGCACTATAATTGTCTGCATTAAGGGTGAAATTGTGTTTTTCCTGCAGTTGGTTTTTGCTTGATTTAGTTGAATAATTAATAAGATGGGTGATTATTTTGGTTAATCAGGTAGTAAAGAGCCATGGATGAAAGTTTGTATGATGAATTTGGGAACTATATAGGTCCTGAAATTGAGTCTGATCAGGAAAGTGATAGGGAAGAGGAAGACGAGGAGCTCCCTGAGAGAAGTGATGATGAGAGGGCTGCATCTGATGGCGAGCAGCCTGGTGCATCGAATGGATGGCTGGCCACTCAAGAGGATGTTGACATGGATAACCAAGTTGTCCTTGCTGAAGACAAGAAATACTACCCAACAGCCGAAGAGGTTTACGGTGAAGAGGTCGAGACATTGGTGATGGATGAAGATGAACAGCCTCTTGAAATGCCGATAATTAAACCGGTGAAGAATCTCAAGTTTGAACTTGGGGTAAAGGATTCGTCCACCTATGTTTCGACTCAATTTCTCTTAGGTCTGATGTCGAACCCAGCGTTGGTTCGAAATGTTGCTTTAGTGGGACACGTACATCACGGGAAGACTTTGTTTATGGATATGCTGGTGGAGCAAACCCACCATATATCTACTTTTGATCAGAATAGTGAGAAGCATATGCGGTATACAGACACAAGAATAGATGAGCAAGAAAGGAGGATATCCATTAAGTCTGTCCCTATGTCACTCGTCCTGGAAGACAGCAATTCAAAGTCTTACCTCTGCAACATTATGGATGCTCCTGGTCATGTCAACTTCTCGGATGAGATGACAGCTGCTTTAAGACTTTCTGATGGTGCAGTTTTGATTGTTGATGCTGTTGAAGGAGTGATGGTAAGTTCCTTCTTATTTCTACGATTAATCCACTTGCAGAGATACAGGACGGTGATTATCACTCTGTCTTGATGTAAGCTGCTAAACCTCTGTGTGTTTTCTGGGAAGCTTTGCAGTTTAAGCAGATGTATTATCAAAAGTTTGGGGCTCATATGGGGGATGGGTGGGGTTTAGTTGGATTCAGTTAATCAGGTAGACGAGCTGGGTGGGGCAGTTATCCTGTTTCTTCTTTCAATTTATTTTTTAAAAGCTGTATTCCTATCATTGAGTTCTATGTAGTCTTTATCTTGTATATGCGCACTGGATAGCTAGACCATTTACAATTGTTGCTTGTGTCATGGTTGACAGGTAAATACAGAAAGGGCCATTCGACATGCGATTCAAGAACGTATTCCGATTGTTCTTGTGATTAACAAGGTATTTTGTCTATTACATAAAACTAGTGAAAATATTAAGTGTCTTGTAATGTTGAGATACAGTTTATTTTCCTCTAATAATTTTTATTGTCCTTTTAGGTTGACAGATTGATAACTGAGCTTAAATTGCCTCCAAAGGACGCCTACTTCAAATTAAAACACATAATTGAAGCTGTCAACAATCAAGTTACAGCTGCCTCGTCCATAGCTGGAAATGCACAAGTATTTGATCCTGCGTTAGGGAATGTCTGCTTTGCAAGTGCAACAGCAGGATGGTCGTTCACACTGCAGTCATTTGCCAAACTGTATGTTAAGCTTCATGGAATTGCATTTGATGCCAACAAGTTTGCTTCGCGGCTTTGGGGGGACTTCTACTTTGATCCTGACACAAGAAGTTTCAAGAAGAAACCGCCTGCAAGTGGGGTCGAAAGATCTTTTGTGCAGTTCGTTCTTGAACCTCTTTACAAAATCTATAGCCAAGTGATTGGAGAGCACAAGAAGAGTGTTGAAGCAACCCTGGCAGAACTTGGTGTGACGCTTAGCAATGCAGCTTACCGTCTAAATGTAAGGCCTCTGCTGAGGCTGGCTTGCAGTGCTGTTTTTGGCACTGCCACTGGGTTTACTGACATGTTGGTTCATCACATTCCTTCTGCTAAAGCTGCTGCAGCTAGGAAAGTGGAGCACATATACACGGGTCCAAAGGATTCAGCAATTTACAAAGCAATGGAAGATTGTGACTCAGCTGGCCCTTTGATGGTTAATGTGACCAAGCTGTATCCCAAATCAGATTGTAGTGTTTTTGATGCTTTTGGTAGGGTTTACAGCGGGGAAATAATGACAGGGCAGACAGTACGCGTTTTGGGAGAGGGCTATTCACCTGATGATGAGGAGGATATGACTGTAAAAGAAGTCACAAAGCTGTGGGTATATCAAGCTCGATACAGGATACCCATAAGTAAGGCTCCTCCAGGTGCTTGGGTGTTGATTGAAGGAGTGGATGCTTCAATCATGAAAACTGCTACTCTTTGTAACTCGGAATTTGACGAGGATGTGTACATATTCCGGCCCCTTCAGTTCAATACTCTTCCCGTGGTGAAAACAGCAACTGAGCCTTTGAATCCTAGCGAGTTGCCCAAAATGGTGGAGGGGCTTAGGAAAATCAGCAAGAGTTATCCTCTTGCAATCACAAAGGTTGAAGAGTCTGGTGAACACACAATATTGGGTACTGGTGAATTGTACCTAGATTCCATAATGAAGGACCTTAGGGAGCTTTACTCCGAGGTGGAAGTGAAGGTGCTTTATAACTCTCTCTTCATACATTCACCTTTGTCAGTTCTCTCTGCTTGTTTCAGGACAAATGCAAACTTTATTGATATTAAGGATTCATTTGTTAAACTTGACTGATCTCGAGGTGCATTCGTTGTGTGTGCAATATTCAGGTGGCTGATCCAGTTGTTTCATTCTGCGAAACTGTGGTGGAGTCGTCTTCAATGAAATGTTTTGCTGAAACACCTAATAAGAAAAATAAAATCACCATGGTGAGACAGTCTGTTAATTTTGATCTGTGCAAGCTGAGAAATTTGTTTCCCTCCTTGCTCACTTAGATTGCTTGTAGATTGCGGAACCATTAGAGAGAGGACTTGCTGAGGACATCGAGAACAGTGTTGTAAGCATAGATTGGCCTAGAAAGAAACTTGGTGACTTTTTTCAAACCAAATATGACTGGGATCTGCTTGCTGCACGATCTATTTGGGCATTTGGACCTGATAAGCAGGTCAGGGTTGCATTGGCTAGATGCTTTACCACTTGGTTATTTTGAACATTTGCTAATGGATTGCTTCTATTGTTTAGTTGAACATAAGTTTTCCGTTTTGACACTTCAAATGTACTTGCAGGGACCTAACATCTTATTGGATGATACACTCTCCAGTGAAGTGGACAAGAGCTTGTTGAATGCTGTTAAAGATTCTATTGTTCAGGGGTAACTTGATCTTAGTTTTATGCTTTCTTTCCTTCCTGAGATATTGGACTAACAAAATTTTAACAGGTTTCAATGGGGAGCTCGGGAAGGACCCCTATGTGATGAGCCCATTAGAAATGTTAAATTCAAAATAGTTGATGCAAAGATTGCACCTGAGCCAATTAATCGTGGAACAGGTCAGATTATTCCAACTGCACGACGTGTAGCCTACTCTTCTTTCCTTATGGCGACACCCAGGCTTATGGAACCTGTGTATTATGTGGAGGTATAACCCGTGTGTCTGAAGTTAGTTCTTTTTTTGGGGTATCCTTTGGGGCACACTTTGGTGAATGCATTTATGATAAACTGTTTATTATGTTCTTCAGATCACCATATAAGAAAAGAAAGGAAAAGGGGTTTAGAACTGGATGTATAAGCGGTATAAAATACATTATTTTACCAATTAGAGCTGCTAAGCTATACCCATTTATATTATGAAAAAAATTAACATTGAAACTGTCACGACAGGATATTAGTAATGTTCTTGCTGGTGTTTTTACTATGTTCAAATGATGAGATAAATACATTGTTAAGTCTTAGTTAGGTTCAGTTATTTACAGAAATAGGGATGAAATTTGAACAAAAAGATAGATTTTAAGATGTTTTCTTATATGAAACTGGGGCTAACTTTCTGGTGTCTTGATTCAGATCCAAACACCCATGGATTGTCTCTCTGCTATATACACTGTGTTGTCTCGCAGGCGTGGACATGTTACTGCTGATGTTCCTCAACCTGGGACCCCTGCCTACATCGTCAAGGTTTGATTTCGAAATATAGATAGCACCTTGGATTTTTTATATAATCTTTTCATGATATAACATCAGGTTTTCTCATATGCACACTTCTTCCTTCTCCAGGCATTTTTACCTGTTATTGAGTCCTTTGGTTTCGAAACCGACTTGAGGTATCACACCCAAGGGCAGGCGTTTTGTCTTTCAGTTTTTGATCATTGGGCTATTGTTCCTGGAGATCCTCTTGACAAGAGCATCGTTTTACGACCACTAGAGCCTGCCCCAATTCAGCATCTGGCTCGTGAGTTCATGGTGAAGACGAGGCGTAGAAAGGTATACATTCTAGCAGGGTTAATTTGAGATTATTTGCTCTTCAGGTTTCTTGAACAACACTTGATTTGAAGTGATGCTTGCCCCCTTCCAGATGTCCCTTGTTCCCCCTCTTCTATTATGATCTTGGTGCAAGCCCCCTTCCACATACCCCTTGTTTCCCATTTAAGGCTTCAACTCTCATCTATTTCGTTTTTTTAAAACACAAATATAAGGGGAATGTGGTAATCTGAGCTGGACTGACAGGCCCTTACAAAAAGTAGCTATTTAGCTCTATTGACCAAGAGTATTGTCTTAAATGATGGATCTATCCCTTTTCTTTTAGGGAATGAGTGAAGACGTGAGCATCAACAAATTCTTTGATGAGGCTATGATGGTGGAGCTTGCGCAGCAGGATGCTGATCTTCACCTGCAGATGATGTAGATATCACATAGTTGAGGTGGTTTTGTATGTCATGTAGCCGACAGCCTCTTGAAAGATGTTGTAGATTACTGAGGTTCTTGAATCACGATATGTAATAGTCTAGTACAAATTTGGCATACCAGGATCATGAATAGTTCCTGCATAACTCTCCCTTTGAGCTCATCTATTTGTTGGGATAATCCCTTGCTCTAACATTCGAGTATTTGTGGTGGTTTCCTCTCCGTCAAAGTGTAGGTCCTCGCACGACTGGCGTTGAGTATGAGATTTCTGTAAGCTGAGGCGTATTGAATTACTGGGCACTTGTTCAAGTTCTTACTTTATCCTCTTTTAGCGCTTTCTTTGGATTCTATGTGGCCTAAAAGGTTGAACTCATTTTAGCTTTGGCAGAAGTTCCTTATTTATTTTAGGTGAATTTGGTAACATTTGTTTCCAGTTTTACAGGATCAGTCTCATATTTGGTTAACTATGTAACCGCTATGTAAGCTAAAGATCGAAGATTATATGAAAATTCACTGCTAGATAAAGGAACAGTTTTTTGTGGTTAAACCAAACAATCTTTCTCCTCATTTTATTTCATTTCCTTTAAAGTTCTCACATTTTTCTTTGTTTCTTCCTATGATGGTTAACATTCAATTGGTCACCAAAGAGTCGTAGGAATGGATGGATTTAGACAAGTTGGAGCTTTTCAGGGTTACACATTTATGGATCTCGTAAAGATTATATGGCAACTAAAATTACGATATGCAATATACAATAGTGTCGATGTTAATCCAAGTACTCAAAATTGAGATTCAAAGATGAGAACGATGCTCGTTGGAAGCACCTCGTGCACCATCATTTGAGGCGCAAATTTCAAGTGATAATCCTCACTTTACCCCAAGAGTTTAGAACTAAAATGTCTGTTCTCAAAATAGAGTTCAGCTGAAAGGGCAATGGTTTGAATAATGTGGTGTGCCTCATTGATAAGGTCCTATATTGGGTATTTTCTTTGATGTTTTATATGTGCCAACTCCATATTAGATCTTTGTGGCAGATGTAAAATTTATAATTATGACACTTTACAGGTACCAATTCAGCAGAAACTACATTGTGAAATTAAGCCAAAGATGTCTTATCATACCCGGTTCGGTTTTCTTGCTCGTCAGCAGAGGCAGACCCATGTGTAACCTTGAGGGGTCATCAAAACCCGAAAGCTTGTAAATGTATGTCTGTGTATATGTATATACACATATATATATACTGGTGCCCCCATCGCGTTAAAATCTTGGGTCCGCCACTGCTCGTCAGTGCTATTGTTTGAAACAAAGGGCAGCTTGAAAAAGCAAAGCGAGCATAAAGCCCACTCTTATGGAGGCACATGCATAAAGATTTAGAACTCTTAACACATTCACAACCAAGAGATGCGCCATTACACGAACTTTGCTATGACACCAAAAAGGTTGGAACATAACCAACAATCAATTTTGTCTCACCAGAAGTGAGATTCAGTAGAGTTCCCTTTAGTCGGGGAACCATACAATTGAAGAATAGATTAATTTATGTACAAAAATTTGGCTCCATAATTTGCTTGCCTCCCTTAAGCTTTATTTCATCTTGCACTTGGACTAAATGGGAGAATTACAAGGAAGAAAACAAGTTTACCCCTGATGTATTTACAAAGTTGTCCAGAAGTAACCAATTAATCGTCATTATCGCTGTTGTTTAAGTGGATATGCAGCAGGCAGCCAAAAAATTGATATAGTAAACTGCAGCTCTAGCCTTCAAGTAAAGATCTTAGATTCTCAAGCCCTTCAGCGGAAATACTTTTCCTTATTCTTGATCTCTGAAAAACAACTGGAGGTGGAGGCTCCGCGTGAAAACATACCATGACTACTGTTAAATTGTCTATGGCACCGCGCTTTTTGGCCTCGTCTACTATTTCCTTGCAGCATAACTTGACATTGTTATGCTCTTGCAGTCTCCGACGAGCAAAATCCACTGCATTTTGGCTTCGGAAATCATCCCAAATTCCATCACTACCGATAATCAGGAACTCGTCTTCCTTTGTCAACGTCAGCAATTTCAGTTCAGGTTCAGCGCTCAATGGCCCGCCCTTTTCAACCTCCTTCAGTCCTTTAATGTGCCAGTTACCTAATGCCCGGCTCACACCTAGCTGTCCATTCAAGTAGCCATCATCAACAAATCCACCCACGGACTCGATACGAGTTCTTTCACTAATACAACAAGGTTTGTGATCCTTTGACATTTCAATAGCCAGTCCACGTCGAGATACAACTGCTCGACAATCACCAGCATTTGCCACAAGTAATGATCTGTTCATGAAACAACACATCAGTATAGAGAATCGATTATAGACTAATCTTAGAACATAGATTTCTAAACGTATCATAATTACATGAATGTGCCTGGGGAAAAATGATATAAACCTAAAAAGAAAGATGTATCTCAAATGTCAGCTCACAAGTGTAACTCACAATTTGATATTTCCAAAAAGTTAATGATACACCTTGCTGAAGAATAAAGGAAGATAGTGAACGGAACAAAGCAGAATGAAAAAGGATTACGCGCAGGAACAAATTACCTTCCAAATATCATTGCAGTGAGTGCAGTAGTGCCTGAGGACAAGGCTGAATCAAGAGAGCATGACTTGGCAAAGGCAGCATCTGTCTCTATGAAAGATCTTGTGACCACTTTCTCAAGTTCCAAAGGAAAATCAGCATCCTCAACAATGATCCTGGGTAAGTAGTCACGAACAAATTGTGATGCTCCCTTCCCACCATGTCCATCAAAGACCTGTCATTAGAACCGTTTGCATAAGATATCTAAGAAATAAGAATATCAAATAGAAGAAACTCCCAAGTCTGCATAGACTATATGACTTATTACTCTCTGTCCTCCCCTCTTCCAACACCCCCCCCCCCCCCAAAAAAAAAAAAAAAAAAAAAAAAAAAAAATCAAAGCCAAAAAAAATATAGTCCTCTCTGCTCTGCCCCTTCCCTCGCGTACAAAAAGAGAAGAACTAATTTCATTCTTGTTCGTATAAATTGAACATAAACAACAATGAGAATAGTTAGGCATGGTCTTAACTCTTAAATAGGAACTAAGATATAGTCAATTAATGGTGCTCCACTTGCGGCTGTCCAGGAATCCTAACAACTACAACTATGAAGAACAATGTATTTATGATTCCATGGTGTGTACATTTCGATTACACTCCTAGATATTTTAAAGGTAGTATTATGCTTCAACTTTGGAGAGAGGTAGTCTCATCAGTTCCTGTTGTTGTTCCTAGCAGTGTCATTGTCTGCAAGACAGCTAGATTGGAGAGCTCTAAAGACTAGATGTCAACTGAATCTTTCATACTTTTCTTGGATAAGCAAATATGAATATTTTGAACTTGTTAACCAAGCAATTTTTGAACCCCCTTTACCATTACAAATTACGTAATGTAATAACTGGACGAAGAGAATTCAATTGAAACCCCTTGCGTCCACCTGGTTTCGCCATTGGAAGCACCCATATGGTGAAAAGATCTCACAACTTTGAAGATCAGGGCACTTTTCTAGTTTGTGCCAACTGTCTAGTGTTATTCTACTTTACTCTTCTTCCTTTAGCCTGTAGCACAGACTCTCTCCCTCTTTTTATTTGGTTGGAAGAAGCAGTAGAACAGCTGGCAATTTGACAAATTTTAAAGATCTACAGAATGGTCTAAGCTTTCCTAGATGGCTCCTACACCATGTCAGCATACTTCCCATGTTCTCAGAGAGAGCTAACCTAAACTTTACTGAGAGTTAAATTCGGCCTCCAAGAAAATTTAGTCAAGAACGACATATGTGATATCCAATGAGGTTAAAGAACTTACTCCATAGAAGGAAATAGCTTCCTCACCAAGTATATTATGGCCAAAATTCTTAGCAAGGTCCGCGATACAGATGTGAGTGTCTTCCATGTCAAGACGACCTCCAATATCGGACCAATCTCCAGACCTAAGGGTCGGGAGGAAGGTATTAAACAGTATCTGTTTCCGATCCGCAATAGTTGTGTCTTCTGAAATACTTTCCAGCTGGAGAAAAGGAAAGAAATTAATTAAAGTGAAGTGCAACCAACAGTTAGCTTAGATGATGTAACAACAGAAGTGAACTTCAGTGCATGTTCTCTGTTTAGGAAGCTACGCGCCGAGATTGTACAGCATGATTAAGAAATAAACTACGTGAATTTGTTGGAAACACCAAATGAATGCTAATGCAAACTCTAAATCGTTCACTACGTATGTCAACAAGCGAGACAATTCTATGAGGACCGTACCAAACACATCTTGAAATTGATTTTTCGTTGATTGAAAATTATCATCAGGAAATTTCCAGCCAAATTTACTAATTTATTGTAGCTCAGATGTAAAAAGTTACAAAAGTGAATCTACAAAGTTATCCAGCCAGTTTTCTACTTCCACCAAATGAAAGGATATTTAGAAATCCAAACTACAAAATATAAAACACCACACACACACACAGAGGTGGATGGACCCTAGTCTAAGATGTTCAACTGAACCCAATATTTAATTACTAAAATATCAACAAATACTAAATTTTGACCACATAATTTTGAAAGTGCAGCGGGTTTAATAGTAAAAACTCAAAGATCAAACCCGCCAAGTTTAAATTATGGATCAAATAATACGTAGAGAATGAAATTTCAGCATGATATTAAATGAAAGCAGACCAATAACCGCAGCTTTATAGTACTGTACTAAGGAATACTAATATGTACACCATAAATATCAAATCTTTAAACAGTATCAACCAAACTCCAAACTATAGCAACATTTATGACAGTAAAATCTACTACTATTACAAATCAATATCCATATGCAAATCAACAAAGCCTTTCCCTTTCCCAATAACCCAAAAAGAATATAATCAATACTACCTAAGAAAAACTGGGGAAAAAAAATCTAATAGGTATAAGCAAATATTACACCAGAAAAATCAAATCTTTAAACAGTATACACCAAACTTCAATTAAACCAACAATTATGACACTAAAAACTACTAATACCAATAAGAATACAATTAATACTACCTAAAAAAACTGGAAAAAGTAATAGGTATAAGCAAGTATTACAGTTAAAAAAGAAAAAGAATGTCCTTACTGGGAATGAGTTTCTCATCACAGAATGACTAGAAGTTGTAATTTTTTCATAATTCTCAATTTGGGTATGTTGTAATTCAGCTTCAGCAATCAAAGATTGGTTCTTGAAATTGTTATCAGTATTTGAAATGTTCAAATTCTCCATACCCTCATTCACTTGTTCTGAGTCTTGAATGCACATGTTAGTTAGTTTTAACACAATTTAATTGGGGAAAAAGGAAACAAGAAAAGAAGAGTATAAAAAGATGGAATATTTAGAGCAAGAAGAAGAAATAGGCTGTTTTATTATCACTTTATTTATGTTGAGCAAGTTGTTGGAAGTTGAAAGGAAGCAAAGTAGAGGAAGAGAGAATATAGTGTGAATTTGTGATTGAAAGAGAAGATTCTTGCGAATATGTGATTATGGGTTTCTCCAAATAATAAGTTGCAATTTACTTACTTAAGACCTTTTTTTTTTTTTTTTTTTTTGCCATAGTACAATATAAAATAGATAATTTTGGATTTAAGTTATAGTCCCTTATATCCATATTAATTATCATGCTAACTAAATACATTTGGTCTAAAATAATTATCGTCTTATAATATTAAGATATTAATTACTTTTTTTCTTATTTTTTCTTGTTCTTGAAAGTAAAATATTAACCACATACCATAAAAAACTTAAAAGTTGAGAGTTTAATTAAGGTTATAATAGTTAAAAAGGTCTCTTATAAATAGTTACTTAATTATGAAGTTTTTTTTATTTATCTTATAAGCATACACAGAATTTAGAATTTAAGATTTTAAATTCAGAATTCTATCCTATTCTATCTAATTTAATAAGTTGAGTTTCTGTGTACACATAAGTTTAAGCCAAAATTATTGAAATCTGATCTATAATTAGATCTGCATAATAAAATTAATTTAATGCACATTAGATAATTAGTTGCTATTTTTATCAAATAACCTATTAATTACAATATACTTATTATAAATTTATTTGTTAATAAAATAATAAAAAAATACCTTTTTATAATAGCAATACATACCATTCCAGATTTTTCTGAAGAGGAAAATGGTGGCTATAGCGGTGAAACAAAAGAGTTTTTCTTTATGTGCTTTTTTTGTGGAGATTTTTAGGTCTAGATATTTTTTATTTTTTGTCGGTTCATACCAACTTACCAGAAACTTGGGGACATTTAATTAGTACCTTATTTTCCACTTAAAATATTAGACTTTTGTTAACACCGGTATACGTGCTTTGGTTTTATTAAATGAGAGAGAACTTCCAAAACAATGATCAATATGTCATAGTTTGCAGCAATTTATTTATCTCCAAAAGAAAAAAAAGAATTTAGTTAGATATTAAATAAAGTAAAAAATCATCCTTCAAAATAAAATTATATAATAATAAAAAACAGAGTGGAAAAGAAGAATTTACAAGTGGGAGGGAGAGGAATGGGATACGTGGTATTCTGCTGAGAAAAAACGTGGTAAATTCAATTGCACAAAAAAAATACATTTTAAAAAACTCTGAACCTATACAAATAATTGCGACCAAAATTTTTTCCACACGCAAAACACGTTATTAATTTATTTAAAACCAGAACAAAAAAAATGAGGAGAAGAAAAGTTAGGCAGTAGGATTTTGTAGTCAAAGGATGCAAATTTCTATAGTAATCAGACTCTTCTCTTCTAATTTCGTAGAAAATAAGTGGAATTTTTAAAATTTATTTTAATGTTTAATAAGTAAGTAGAAAACTTGTCACAAAAGTATTTTTTCAATGTCAAGTGAATATCATCTAAATGCCTATAAGCCCCTTCGCCATCTCTCAATTATTGTAGCAATGAGACGATTGGAAGATTAATTAATTGTATTTTTTTGACTTACAACTCGAAAGTATAGGGCTATACCAATAATAGAAAGGGTACTGCAAATTCTCAAGTGCTTTGGAAAAATATAGAACAGGTACACAAACACCCCCCCCCCCCCA
>MCJB01049239.1:15687-41660 GCA_002018475.1 Nicotiana obtusifolia
CCCAACCAAAAAAAAAAATAAAAAAAAAAATCATGAAATTAAAAATTGGTAGCCCAAAGTCAAATCAAACTTTTAGGAAATAATAGAGGTTTATCCCTTTTGAAAGATGTAAAGTACTACAAGTTAGCTGAAGAGTCAAATTAGTTTGCGCAAATACTAATTAAAAAAAGACCTAGATTTAGGAACATTAATTAAAGTTAAGACATAATTAATGGAGAGGTGATTAGTCAGAAAGCAATAATTTTAAAATTAGAAGCATTAGTTAAAAATGAAGATAAATGGAGAAGGAAGTAGTTAGAAAGCAGTCTCTAAGAAAATTACAAAAGAAAAGCATATAAGCTTAAGTATGCATACATTTTTTCTAGACAAATATGCAGACAATGTTAACACATTTCTTTTATGTATTGTGCAAAGGAAACTGTAATACATTAAGTTGCACTACTAAATTGGTTTGGAAAAAGTTTTGGACCCAAAAGTCGAACGAATAATTGATAGATAATCCAAGGCTAAACTCGTGTTTTTTTTTCTTTCAAAACCATTAGGTGTTTGATGAGTAGTTGGATCCTTTTTCGTATTAGCAGTGAAGTTTAACCTATAAATGTTATTTTTTTTTACACTACAGATCACCTAAAATTTTATTATATTTGAATTTGCAAAATTTGTATCTTGCAGACCTTTATCAGTCGTTAAGTGATATGTATATGCTCACTTTAATTAATAAAGTATATGTCACGTCCCAAATTACCCCTTGACGCGATTGACACCCAGCTAACTCCACGAACTTATTTCTTATATCTTTAACCATTTACACAAATACCGAGAGAAAAATAAGTGCGGGCCTAAAAATATTATTAATAGTTAAAGACGAAATAATTATCAATCAATACCTTAGTCAATTGTTAGAAAGACCAATGATCACTCAAATAGTAAAATTATAGCCCAAATCTCACACTAAGATAATGGAGCATCTAACAGAGTAACATGAGTTTAACTAGCGGGTATGAAAACCTCAAAGAGGAGGAATAAGTAACACGACTAGACAAAGCTGAAACGGAAGCCTCCACGAATAATGCGGTGGCTCACCTCAGCAATAGGATCCACTCGAATTAATTCATCAGCGATTAACTCTATCTTCCGCAATAGTATCTACATAGAGCTGCAGGTAAGAGGTGAGTTATACGTAAATATAACCCAGTAAGATTCTCGATCCGTCACTTTGAATACCTCTGGAACAAGTGTTAGAAAATACAAACACACCACAACAAAAACGATATAATAAATACTGTAATTACACAATAACTCAATATATATGTATCAACAGAATTAATAAGAGTTAACCAATAAGAGTACACATATCTTAACACAGTACACGCTAAGGACTTGTCATAACTGCAGTGAAAGAAATTAACCAACACCTCTACGAGTCCACAACGGCACCACAATGCCTCAAATATGTAATAAAGCATACACAATGCTCACTGAGGCATACACAATGCTCCAAATATATCAAAAAGCATATACAATGCTCTGGTGATGTACAAAGGCATACATAATGCTCCATGGCGGACAACTGTATCAAACCATCAAACTCAATATCATGACTCACAGTCGTATCACACCATCAAACAACTTATAAAATAATTTTTTAATATTTTTCATAAAATAATATATTCGTGGCTAGTCAAAGACCACCGATATGCCAAGCACACGCTTGTCCCAACACATGGACCGGAAAGATAAAAGGATATTTTTTAAGACATGTTTTGAAAAGCAAGCATCAAAACTTAAAGTCTCACTTACCTTGCTAACACGAAGCTTCCTAACCACTATTAGAAATCTGGGAAAACCCGTCCACAAAAATCGACCAAAGTCGGTCGGTAATGGTCAATAACCGTCCAAAACGCGATCATTAACGTGTGGTCGGTATTTTGAAGGTTGGAAGAGCATATCGACCAAAGCCGGTCGGAAATTACCGACCAACATTGGTCGATATGCTCTATACGACCATCTGACAATTTAATTGACTTACCGACCAACATTGGACGGAATATTATTTAATAATTTAATCTTACCGACCAACGTTGGTCGATGTTTTAAATTTATTTATTTTGCTTACCGACCAAGTTTGGTCGGTAATCTGGACAGGGCAGACAACTTACCAATCACATTTGGTCGGTAATTTTGAATTTCTGGGAATTCAATGTGCATCAACCGACCAACATAGGTTGGTAATTTACAATTTAATTTTTTTTATTAGTTACCGACCAAGTTTGGTCGGTTTTCTGGAATTAATTTTGGTAGAAAATGCCTGTTTTGGTAGCTACACCACCTGCCAAATAAGAACAGCATACCAATACTCCCAAATTGACATATAATAATTACCAATTCACCACATACAATCCCTAATTCACCACAAATCCAACCAAACATCCAACAACAACAACAACTAAATATTCAATTAATACTTTAAAACTAACAAATTAAAGTTCAATTAAACATCACAATCCGAAACCAAGCAAAAACTAAGTAATTAAAACAAGTTTAAAATTGTTCAATCTAATTCAAAACTAATTCTATTAGTCTAGTTCAAAGTATATCAAAGTATTGGTCAAGGGGTATTTTCTACAACATCATCACCATTTGATGAACTTTCATCTACAAGATGGTATAGAGAACCGTCTTGTGGATGACGGGAAGAACGATCATGGGTCGGACGGGAGGAACGATCACGGGGAGGACAGGAGGAACGATCACGTGGAGGCCAAGTCTCTGGCGATGACTTACGAGACCGGGGCAACGTAAAAGCTCCAGTAGAAAGGAGAGTTCTGATCTGAGCTTATATACCAAGGAATTGAGCATCTCTAAGCCTTTCTCTTTCCTTGGCTGCTTCTAGCTCGGATGTAAGCTTTGTCATTGTCTCCCGCATAACCGAGAGACTCTCCTATTAAGTTCCTCACCCTGTGAGGAAGTCCCTATTCCTTGCATTTCACACTTATAGCGATGGAATTTTTTTCTCAGGAAGCCAGTACACATTCCCCCTTTTTGGACCGCCAACAACCTCCAACCATATTCTTTCAGCATCCTCGTCCGAAGGTTGGGTTGGCTCGCCCGATTTACCAGCTGGCTGACTATGAATGAATTCCTCCACGTTACTTTGGTAGCGATCCTATATTATTTTAAATTAAATTAGTATTTAAAAATTCTTATAAAAGTAAATTATAATACTTAAAGAAAATTAAAAGCTTACATAAGCAGTCACTGCCCTTTCTTCGACCCACCTATCGCCATACCCCACTTTCGTCTTCTTTAAAATATGTGTCTCCTTGAATAGCTCATCATGACTCATTGGACACCCATACTTCTTTTCCTGAAAACAAATTAATTTAGTTAATAAATAGAATTGATATACTTAAAAAAGTAAAATAATTTAAGCAATTACCAATCTTCTTCTTACTGTCCCTATGCTGATAGCACCCCAGTGTGCAAGAAGCCTCCTTTCTCGGATGAGCGAGCTTTCTTTCCTTGTTCGCTCCTTTGCAAGAAATCCTCGGTCTGCCATTGCCTTAACAAATCATCCCATAAATGCTGCAGACACCAATCAAGCCTCTTGTTCTTCTTTCTACCATCCGAAAAATGATCCGACAATCTCTTGCGGGCTTTATGATGAAAATATGCAGCCACTTCCTCGTTATAGCGGTCTTCCCATACACACTTGCTCTGCATATCAAAATTTAAATATTAGATGGAAATATCATAAATATAAATTATTAACTACGTAAGAGAATATTTATACCTTAAACTAATTTAAAATTTGCTCCTTCAGCGAGCATGAGAAATTATACTCAAAAGGTTCAACAATTATCCCTAAAAATTCAATTCACATCCAAAAAGTTCAACCATTACACCTAAAAGTTCAATTCATATGCTTAAAGTTCAACCTATACCCTAAACAATTCGATTAATACCCTAAACAATTCAATTAACCTCACAAAACATAAGCTCTATCCAAAAAGTTACAGTTACCCATAAAAATTCAATTCATACCCTAAAAGTTCAATTCACAAGAACAAATCCTAAAAACTCAATTCAATTCAAAGTTAAACTTTCAATTCCTAACTAAACTATTTAAGTCAATACAAACGTAAACATTCAATTTACACCATATGTAATCAATTCAATTAAAACAAGACCTAAACCCTAAATTTCAATAAAATGCAAAGATAAATAATTAATTAACCAATTCATAACTAATTAATAAAACATTGAATTTGTATAAAAAGATGTAAGTTCTACTTCAAACATGGAGATTTTAGGAGGTGGAAGAGGAGGGACGGCAGTGGCGGTGCAGTAGCAGTAGCAGCGACAACGGATGGTCCAACGACGACTTGGGTGACACGGAGGAGTGGGAATGTGATGTGTGTGAGGGAGAAAGAGAAGGAGTGGGGAAGTGGGCTGTGGGTGCGAGAGAGAAGAGAGTGAGTGTTAGAAAAATTGGAGTGGAGAAGAAGAGAATGAGGGGAAAACCCGTAATTTTAGATCTAAAATTAAAATATACCAACCGACTTTGGTTGGTAAAGTCGATCGGTACACTTAAGTGATCGTTGACTGTGTTTGACCACAGTTAGCCGACCTTCAATCGGTAATTTTTTAAAAAAAATCTAAATTAATTATTTTATGTTATTATTTCTTAAAGTATTATAAACTTTAAAAAAATTAGAAACTATAAGCATATATTTTATTCACACACACACACACACACACACACATATATAAATATATACTTACTAATAAAAAATTATAAACTATAAGCATAATCTTTATAATTAATTATTATATTAACCAATTACTTTTAATAAATTATAAGTATATATTTTATTTACACATATATATAATTAATCACTCATAATAAAAAAATAAAGGTATATATATGAGACGTTTATTTTATTCGAATTTCACATATATATTCATTCATTTTATAACTAATTACAAATCACATAGATTAATAATATCGGTTTAGACGTTTTACCTTTTGTATCCATCTATCTAAGTTAATTTTCTATGTTATAATTAAGTATATGAGTAATTTCACACACACACACACACACACACACACACACATTATATTGTAATTGATGATCAATAACATACATTACTACGTACAAAAACTTTATCAATTGATGAATTGATAAACCGATATTATTATTCTATTTTAAATATGTTTAGTCGATTATTATATTAACTCGTTTACTTAATTCTAATAACTTCTTTCGTTTCTTTAATTTGTGATCCATATATACATGTCAAAGATGTTTAGTATTAATTCTTCTATATTTCATTCATTCATCACTAATAATGCATGACATAGATTAATAGAAACAGGTTGAGGCGTTTTGTTTTTAATATTCATCGATATAGGTCTAGACGTTTTATTTTTAATATTCATCGATGCATCTAAATAAGTTATAAGTCGAAGAATCAATTTACAAATAGATATATTTGATGATGATCAATTATATATATTAATTAGATTATTGCTTCTTCACAAGTCTATCCCCAAAAGAACCCGACCCTTTGGCCCTAGCGCTTCGCGTTCTTTGATTCGGCTATACCTATATATATACACACACACACACTTCGTTGTACTACTTTAACTATATATATCTTGTTATAGTATATGTTAGTGTATTCATTATTTGTATTACAAAAAAAGTGTTAACAGATTACATTTATATTATTTAGATAGTAAATATTAATGTGATTCAAAAGTTTGATCATGTTTGACCTATGAACCGACCGAAGTTGGTCGTTATTTTCTAGAAATTACATCTACCAGCCAAGGTTGGTCAGTAAAATCTTTCCCTGCAATAACTGACCGACTTTGGTCAGTAAATTTAACTATAAACTTTATAAAATATTTTAAATAATAATATAATTATTAAAATTTAAAAATATGGGTCCACATTACTAATCGATGTTGGTCGGTTATCAAAAAGGTGCTTTGACTAAGCAAGTCTGACCACTGCGGTCAAATGTTTGACCAATATGTCGATCAATTTCGGTCGGTATGTAATTTTTAAAAAATATAAAATATATATTTTTGGTAGTTTCCGTCCGTTTTGGACATTTTCTTTTGTCGCTTTTGTTGACTGACCAATGTTGGTTGGTTGCGCTCGATTGGTTTTTTTCGAATTTCTAATAGTGAACCTTGCAACATCTAGAACACCAATCAAACGACCTCTAATGACCTCAATCTATCCAAAATATTAATTAACAATATCAATTATACTATTTGAGGTCAAACCTCAAATTTCGTTAACTTTCAAACTTAGAGCTAAATTTTCTTAATACCACAATCCAATTCACTATTAAATATGTACATTCAACATATTGGTATTCATCTCCACGACAATGATAATCATCCGGGATTACTAACTAATAACTTTGCCTCAAAATTAGTCTCTTTTATTGCTATAACGAATCCAATAGTAATCAACTATTATATTTTCCTTACAGCAGTTATTATCTCAATTAAATAGCGACATGGAACTATGAGAGGTATCATCAAGTTACTGCCAAGAAATTAAGCAAAATGACTGCTTTCATTTTCTTCTGATTTTCTTTTTTTGAAAGAAAGACCACAACCCTTGTCCCAATTATTAGCATACCATAGTAAGGAGATTAAATAATAAATCTTCTGCAATTTATAATCATGTACACATAAATTGATGGAAAAAAATTTATATAACTTTTCCTCCACAAAAATTTTCCCTCATTATTGTCTTAGTTATTATGTCTATTAATTATAGTATAATTATTGATTCCTACATCTTATGATGTCATCATTGATTTTTGGTCCACTAATAAATTAATTAGTACACTATCCTATATATAATAATTAAAAAAAATTCCTTCCACTAGTTTAGTGTTTGACCCAATAGTTATAAATAATAATTAATTCTCCAATCCCATTATTAATAGGATATAATTAATTTTAGGTTATTACAGTATCTAATTTACTTATTTAATTTAGCATAAACATTAAGAGCAGATAAATTTTTCCGAAAATGACATTATTTGTCTATTTTGTCCCTCTTCCTATCAAAATCCCGTGCCAGTCACGCGATAGTTAATAGCCTTAACCTAAACGATACCAAGAAAATGTCTGTCACATGATAGTTAACTATTTTCCCAATTGAAAACTCAATGTGAGACTTTCTATCTTAAATTAATCCTTTAAAAAAGTATGATATCTTTTTATCTTCCTTTTATTTTTGCCCTTAAGTATATACTTTTATATCACAAATATCTCATAATATGTTTAAAACTTAAAATATAAATTGTTTTTCTTCTTAAACTTCATAACAAATTAAACTACGTCAAATTAATTAAATTGATTGACTAACAAATAATGAATTTCTATACTATTCCATAAAGATTACTCATATTTATTGTTGTTTTGAAAAAATGAAATTCGAAGGATCTAGAGAAATAGTTCGCCTATCCAAATAAGGAGTGATGATGGATTAAGAGACCAGAGAAATCCAAACTTGCCATTAAATCCTTCCGATGGTTAGTGTGAAAGCAATAGATATGATGTAACATATGACTACCTCCATTTCCTATGGAGTATTACTGGGCATTGACATTTTGGGAGCTTCGGGGTAACAATAAATAATAGCGTATGCAAAAATTTTGTGGTGTCACTATTAAACATGAATAAATAAATAAATTAATATAATATTATATTTTAAAACACAACTAACAACAAAAAAAATACAACTTTCAAAGGAAGCACCAACTTTAGCGGTTCGAATCCATTTGGGCAGGCATTGTTTTTACTTTTTTAGTGAGACATAAAAGTATTAAAACATAAAATAAGACTACGGAGGATCAAACTCACGGCCTCACAAAGAATTCTTCGGCCTCTGACCAGTAAAGCTACAAAGCTCTTAATGATCGCTCTATTCTTTTTATTGCTTTCTTGTTTCTTCATTTGAATTATATATAAATAATCAATAAAAATTTTCAACAAATTTGTACCGCGTGATATCGTTTGGGCTAAGGTAGATCCGTCCCTGACGGTAAAATTATCTCTGTGTGATATGTAAATTTCGTGTTTGAGTCATGGGAGCAATCACTAACGCTTGCATTAAATTGTCTATATCATATTTTTTGGAGGTACGTCCCTTTTTCGGATTCTGTATAAATACGAAATACTTTGTGGATCTTGCTGGTCTTGAATATTGACACTTTAGTGCATTTCATTTGGTGTGAAATAGAAGAGACATGATGTTTTAGTTTCCCCGCGATGATGTAATGTAATGACATTAGATTTCTCCCTTTTTGGTGCTTTTTGGAACCAAAAAGAAAAAGATAGTGAATCAAAGTTTAATATTTTGTTTCATATCTTGTCGTTAGAAAATCTCTTTCATGTTCGATGGTCCATGACACAGTATAGTTATTGATTGTGACGTACAAGTTGCAATATTGAGTCACTTTCAATAAGAGGCGTCCATTAAATAAAATTACTTGATATTCTGTTGGTAAGAATTTTTACTTTAATTCACCTATGAATTATGCTAGAGAGTAAGTGAAAAATTATAACTGTTTCCCTGATTGCAAAAATGTTACTCCCTTCATTTCCTTTTACTAGTTTCTTATACTAAAATGACTTTTCTTTTTTACTTATTCATTTTAGCAAATTATATAAAGAATAATTTAAAGTAAATTATTTACCCTTAAAATTGGATAACAATTGAATTTATACGTGATTTTAAGGATACGTGATCTAACTTGATACAAAAATGAGAAATCAGATTGAAATTGAAATTAATGATAATAGATAAATATAAACTACACAAGTTAGGCAGTCTTGGCCTTGAAGGTTGATCACCCTTGGGCCAAGAAACATTGCAATCGGAGTCGAAATAGAGCGGTGAGACAATAATAACTAAAAAGATAAGTATATAGCTTTAAAATGCCAGTGATGATGTCCTTTACAAATAATCAAACCCCCATTTATATAGTTGAGGAATCCCATTTTAGATACAATTTTGTATAAGGAAAAAAATCTCGTGATTTGCTAAGTAAGCGGATCCGTTGATACGTACCAAGATTCTCACGTGATGCGCGACCGGTTACGAATATTTCGGCCTTCCGTTATTTTGGTTCGATGATCTTCCCTCGAGCTTATTTAGGGTCAGGGTCGATTCCGGGATCATAGGCTTAATGCTCTCGAGGATAGACATTTTGACCTCGTGTTCTGATTCGATGAGACTCGGGGTCGATCTTAAACCCTTCGCGTTCCGAGCCCGATCCGTCGTGCAATAGTCGAGCCCGATTATGACCGTATACAGATAGTCCCCTCGTTTTTCGGTGAGTAATGACGAGAAACGATATGAGCCTCAGATTTTCACTATACGAGCTTCCGATTCTCACTCTAATAAATGATGACAAACTCATGACGTAAGTAATACGAATAGTAGAAACGTCCTGTCGGTACAGTCTTTAAGGCATTAAATGTGTGTCAATTAACGGTCTGCCGTTTCAGGATGTGAACCGCCGTTATGAGAAACTATAAATATCTTTCTCATCCATTCATTAGAACCTTTACATTCAAATGTTTGCACCTTGTGTTTTAAAAAAACTTCATCACTGTCATCTTCAAACCTCTTCCCTTATGGTTTTCTGAAAGCCTTCATAAGCTATCTGCTAGTTATACCTCCTTCTTATCAGCATCTTGTTTTCTCTTCTATTTAGAAGTAATGGCAAAGACCTCAAAATCCGACCCTAAAAAAGAAACTCCCTCTTTCTCGAAACCGACTGAGAACGTTTCGCCTGTTGTTATCGAGGAACTGATACCGGAAGCTCTTCTAAAGATGTTCGTCTATACGGGGTGTCCAACCGGAGCCGTTTTTAATGTTGAAAAAACCTCCTCGGTACCGAACCGGTATGAACCTTCTCGAGATACATTTGTTCGGTCACCGACAGTGTTCTCGATAAGGTCAGGGAGGACTGCAACTGGGTCGGTAAGTACGTGGTGGTTCCTGCGCCCGAGGAAGCAATCACTATCCACGTGGAGGGTTTTTTAAGTGTTTACACTTACCCCTTCACGTAGGGTCCTTTGGATCCGGTCATCATCGCCTTTTGTAAAAGGTACGAGGTGACCCTAGGCCAAATTCATCCCTCCTTCTAGAGGATAGTTATCCTCCTCCGCTTTTTGTAAATAAGATCGAGGAGTGTCCCTTCACCATCGATCACCTCATGTGTCTGTACAGTCTCCGACTCTATCGAGGGGGCTAATAAAGATTTCCCATCGGGCCAGTAAGGCCCCGTTCTCGAGCATCGATGAGGATTGGGACCGAGGCTAGTTGGGCCGATTTATTCGAGTGAAAACATCGGACCTAATCCTGGATGAGGACATACCATTCCCTGAAAAATGTAACATGAAGCGTACGTATAACCTTGCCATTAGGAATTTGTTTATCATTTCCCTTTTGCCTTCCTTCTTATCAATTTTTTGTGATGCAGCTGTCACTCGGATGCCGGATGCAGTTCCTCGACTTAAGGAGTGGGTCGATGGGATCGTGTCGCAAAAACCATATTTCAAGCGCGCATGGCACGATAGGGATAGACGAAGCCGATGTTCATTAAGTCGGGGAAGCGGAGGTGGAGGCAGGAGCTGAGGCTTCCCTTGATACGAGGAAAGCGCCGCAGGGAGCACTTGGTCTGATTGAGATCGTCGATTCGCCTTTGTTCACAGAGTCGATGTTTAACGAGGCCTAAGTAGCAAAAGAACGCCCCCTCGAGGGAGTCCATAGATCGAAAGACCCTTTTCCGTAGTTTTTTTGATGGAGTGGATTCGACGACCATGGAGGATGCTATTGGGTTTGGTGATTTAGAGATACCGAGGAAGAGCTCACCTTCTGAAACAAGCAGGCCTTCCTCGAGTTCGAAATTGGTCGATCGATTCCCTGCCCCGAGCGCATATCCTGATTAGAAATGCACCGTTGTCTTTTCTCTTCCTGAGGATGCCCGGGTTCTTTCCACCTCCGTAGGGTGGCTCGCTATCTTCGGTGCTTGGTGATCAAAGAGGATCAAGCCAAAATGAATGAGGTGGAAGCGCCCTACCTGTTCAACGAAGCTCAACAAGGGTTGAATTGAGTAACTTTGGATGTCCCTTTATTATGTGCTTAGATTTTGTCGTAAGTGATCGTAACATTTTTCTTTGTGCTTGCAGGCCTCGGTACTTCACCACGAGGCTTTCCTCTGATACTGGGAAGAGTTCAAATGCCACGAGGCCGAGACTTGGGAGCTTACTGAGGAAAAACACACCTTTAAACTTCTCAATGAGCAGTTCGAAGGGAAGGCTAAGAGCCTCCGTGCCGAACTGGAGGTTGCTCGGAAGGATCATGTTGACTTGGTCGAGCAGGTAAAAGTTCTCAAAGTAAGTGATGATGAATTTGATTCGGTGACTGATGGTCAAAATTCACAGGTCCAGCAAAAACTCGATCTAATTGATCAACTTCGAAATAAGATGGATGTGGTTAAAGCTAAGGCCGATGAATGGAAAGGCAAGATGGATCGTCTTGCCTCGGAAAAAGAGGCAGTTCAGCCACAGCTAACTTCAGCCGAAACCCAGCTAGAGGCAAAGGAAAAGGCCGATATCTAGATCAAAAGGGTCGAGGAGCTTCAATCTCGGGTAGGTTCGGTTGTCTCAGATCGAGCTAATCTAGCCAAGGAGCTTAAAATAGCCAAGTCGGAATTCAACGTGACCAAAGCCAAAGTTGATGAACTGGTGGCTCAGTACAAGGATGATGCCGAAGCGACTCAAGACCAATCAAAAAAATATAGTTGAGCATATGAAGTGGCACTCGCATAGGCAGGCCCTCGAGGAAGTCCACGCTCGAGGTTTTGACTTATTTGCGGAGATTGAGGATGCCAAGATGTTTGAAGGCGAGGCCATAAAATTGTCCTATCCTGAAGAGCATGATTCTGAGGGTTCGGTCGACTCTGATTTTTGATTGATACCGGTTATGTATGTCGGCCCATATAACAGCCGGGTATTATATTAAGTTCTGCTTTAGTTGCTGTGAAGCCACCAAGCTCCGAATATTAAGTCCTTGAGTGAAAGCTTGAACAGCCCAATCATCAACGACCGGCGGTAGATCCATTCATTCCATTTGAATTCGGTTTACGAACTCTCTGAGCATCTCGTTATCCTTTTGTTTAACTTTGAAAAGGTTCGATTTACTGGTCTCGACCTTGATGGCACCTGCGTGCGCCTTTACGAAAGAATCTGCAAGCATAGCAAATGAGTCAATAAAATTAGGAGGTAAATTGTGATACTATATCATAGCTCCCTTTGACAGGGTCTCCCCAAATTTTTTCAATAGAACAGACTTATCGTCCTCCAGGTCGTTCCCTTTGATAGCACATGTATACGAGGTTACATATTCGTTTAGGTCGGTAGTTCCATTATACTTGGGTATTTCGCGCATACAGAATTTCTTGGGGATCAGCTTCGGAGCCGCGCTTGGTGGAAAAGATTTTTACACGAACTTCCTGGAATCCAGGCCCTTCAATACCGGAGGTGCTCCTGGGATTTGGTCTACCCTGGAATTGTAGGTTTCCACCTTTTTGTCGTTTGCCTCGATCTTTTTCCCCTGATTCTATCAGTTTTGTCAGCTCCTCGAGAATCTTTATAATCTCGGGGTTAGCCCCCAATTCATGTTCATTCTACCTTTCTACGATCGATTCGTCTCTACAGGTAATTTCCCGGGAAGGATTGGGCTCAACCCTGTTTGGTGCATAGCTTCGGTTCTGTAACTGAGATATCGCCGCCTGTTGAGCCTGCAACATCTCGAAGATCACTCGTAGTCTAATCCCATCCCTTTCAGTGTTTTGTGTGTTTCGAATCACCGATCAGACTCCTCCATGAATGCTATTTTCGAGATCGGTAGGTAGGTTCGCATCAACAACCACATGAGAGTTAGCGTCAATCGGATCTGCAATTGGAATGTCGTTACCAGGCGCAATGTTGTTATTTTCACCTTGGTGACCGGGCTCGCTGTCAACATGCATATGTGCCGATTGAGAGTTTGATATTTCTGTATTATAGCCTAGAATCAAAGACACTTCAAAGAGCAAGTGTGAAGCAGTATGTGTGTTATGGAGATTTATATCAAATAACCACTATTATCCTTAGCCCCACGGTGGGCGCCAAACTGTTTACCCTCACAATCGGATAACAATTGAATTTATACACGATTTTAGGGATGCATGATCTAACTTGATATAAAAATGAGAAATCATATTGAAATTGAAACTAATGATAAAAGATAAATGCAAACCACACAAGTTAGGCAGTCTTGGCCTTGATGGTTGATCGCCCTTGGGCCAAGAAACGTTGCAATCGGAGTCGGAATAGAGTGGTGAGACAATAATAACTAAATAGATCAGTATATAACTTTAAAATGCCAGTGATGATGTCCTTTATAAATAATCAAACCCCTTTTTATATTGTAGAGGAATCCTACTTTAGATACAATTCTGTATAAGGTAAAAAATCTTGTTATTTGCTAGTTAAGCGGTTCCATTGATACGTGCCGAGATTCTCACCGTGATGCGTGACCGGTTACGGATATTTTGGCCTTTCGTTATTTTGGTTCGGTGATCTTCCCTCGAGCTTATTCGGGGTCAGGGTCGATTCCGGGATCACAGGCTCAATATTCTCGAGGATGGACATTCTGACCTTGTGTTCTGATTTGATGAGACTCGGGGTCAATCTTCAACCCTTCATGTTCCGAGCCTGATCTATCGTGCAATAATCGAACCCGATTTCGACCGTATATAAAAATATATTAAGGGGTATATAAACCTTTAGAAAACTAATATATGAAGCGAAGAAAGATTAAGTAATTGTCTTGTGTTTATCATATATACCAGCAAACTGGATATGAAGAATGTGCATGGTCACTAGCAACAAAATGTTAACAAGCTGAATTAATTCCTTTTTTTTTTTTTTTGCTGTCAAGTGTGAGTTTTAGCTACCTGATCTATTTTCATAATATTTTCTTTTTTTTCCAGTATATACGGGTAAAACCGAAGGTAACATCTATCCCGATTTTTTCGGTGTGTCGAACGAAGCGAAGATATGACTGCATGGGATCAGAATCGAAGCCAGGGACTTCTAAAAAAAAAAAGCCAGGGACTTCTCCTACCGAAGGCGAACGGAGTGCTCACCACTGGGCCTCGCAAGACAACACTCACCGGACCCAGGCGAGCTCCTGAACCTTGGAAAGCACTATGAACGGTTGCACACGACTAACAGAAAGCCATGATATCCGCGCCCGACCGGATATCCTGGCGCAAATCTCGCCCGACGTCGGTAGCATATCAGTAATTGACGAGAAAGAAGACTTTTTTTTTTTCCACCTTTTTTAGAGTTGTACTAGGGATGAAACTCTCCTACTGTATAAAGGGGAAACTTTTTCATTCAAGATACATTAGAACACGCATGTCACAACAATATAAACTTGTTTCTCTGCTTTAAAGTTATTAAGAATTTCTTGTTTTAATCATAGTTCTTCATATACATTTGGCTCCGAATTGAAGGTCCGGTGGAGGGCGGAACTATTGTTAAGCTAAAATCCGAACCTGGACCTAACGTCACAACTTGTTTGATTATTTATTTTATCTTTGATTTATTTATCTAACTTTCTTAATTACTTGTGTTAAATCAATCCACATGTCCTTAAACCGTGTACAAATTTAGTTGTTATTCATTTTAAGCGTAAACACTCACATCAGTGCAACTTGTTTGAAGTTATCAAACAAGTTGAAGTATTTGAATGTTTTAACATTATTATTATTATTAATATTATAACTTTTTTCTCTTTATAATCATAATAAGCATCTTATTTGAATATTAAAAAAAAAAGGGAATAAGCAAGTTGAGGAGTCAAAAAAGCTGAACTTGACCTAATGTCATTTAGGGGGTCAAAAGCCAAAATAAGCAATCCCCGTTTAGCTAAGGAATCTAGAGGGTGCATACAAAAATATTACGCGATATCTTTTAAGTGACACGCATGAAGTATAAAATAGTAACTTAGCTTACTACAGTATATTTTATAAATACTAGTATTTGAAAATACTAAAGTAATAATTTAAAACTTACGTTTGAATGAAAAAAATAACACATTTAAAATTAAACTAAAATAGATTTAACGTATTAAAATTACGAACGAGGAATCTCTTTTTGTTGCTTGAATTCGAGGCTGAAACACATTTGAATGGTGGAAAAGAGCATATCATTGGATTCTTGGCGTGGCCTAATTTTGTCCAATGATCTTTCGGATCCAAACCTTCACAAAAAAGAATCAAACAGAAAGATATTAGTTCAGTGAAGATTCTCTCTTTTACGCTATATTAAGTTATGCACAAGAATAAAAAAGTCCTACTTTAAATTTACATGATAATTAAAATTTGTCATATATATATATATATATATATATATATATTTGTACCATCTCTTATCTTTTTTTTTTTCTGTATATATTATAATTAATTCCTTACAGCTTGTCTACTTTGTAAAGTTTCCCAAAAATAGACAAAAAATTACTTAGAAACCATTTTTCTTTACTTCCTGCAAATCGCTGAAAAATCCTCAATCCTCCAGAGGTCGAAGCCGCTAGAGCAATTCTAGGACTCAGGTCCAATGGGCCCATACCTTAAATTTGGGCCATTTTTTCCTCAGCCACAATATCTCCACAATATTCCCGTGCAAATACGATTATAGTCAACCTCTTTATGGCAACATCTTTCTATAACAACACTTTATTATAACAGTCAAGTTTTTATTAAAATTAATTTTTTTATATTATATGTCACCTATCTATGATAGCTTTTTTACTAACTTATAGTAACAACATCCATTTTTGTATTGGTGCGCTTTTTTTAAAATTACCTTTCTATAATGGTTATGTAGTATCTCTAAGATTACAACAATAAGTGTCGAGATTTTGACCAAATATGAAAGTGCTGATGACAATCTCAACCTACTGCAACTTTTACTGAGATAGAAGATTCAACTGTTAAGCTCTTAGATTTCCTTCGAGGGAAAGCTATCAAATATTCTTTGCTAAAAGTTTGGGCATAAATCTCCGCCACTTAAATCTTTATATCACTACTAAGAAACTAGCATCTATAAAAGAAGCTACCAGTACAGAGCTCTTCCATCAATCTTGAAAGAATTTTAATTTTTAAGTAGCTTTAAAATATGTGCATTAGGGTTTATTAAATCTGTGTACATTTAGTTGTGAATATATTAATAATGTATTAGTTTTTTTTTAATATTTAATTATTAAAACATGCATATCTTTTGAGATTTTGAATTTGAATAATTTTCTTATCTTTTATATGTAATACTAAAAACGAAAAAAATGATTTTTAGATAATTTTTGTCTATAACAGATAAGTAATATTTGAACGTCAAATGTTATTATAGGTGTATAATAATCATTTACTATAAAAGCCAAAAAATATCAGAACCAACAAAGCTATTATATAGAGTATATGAATATTCGGAAGGATTTTTCCTTTACTTGTTAGAGAAAAATAGTACTTAACAAAATTTACTCATTCGTGTTGACCTTAGGTTTACTCTTCCACGCTGAAAACCCAAAACAAAAAACAAGCGTTTACGTCAAACACCAAAAAGCTAATGGCAGCAGATATACCCCACGAAATCACTATGATTATATTTTGGAATTTACCGGAATTACTAATTACGGGATAAAACACTAAAATTATAAAGATATTCTCCTTCAAGCCTCTTCGCTTAAATAATTCAAGATTAAAATTATAAATAAAAATTTGGCCAAATTATTTAATGTAAACCAAATATATAATTTATATTATATTTTAGTCCAATAAAACAAATATCTAATAATAAAAGTATATTTACTAAATAATCCTATTATTATTTAATCCTCGCATTATAATTTCAACGACCCCACAAGTTTAATAGGGCAATATAAACGTAGGGTACTCTTGCAAATCCCAGAAAAAAAAAACATGTACTTCAAACACCAAAAAAACTGATGGCAGACATACCCGACGAAATTCTCTCGAATTTACCAGTAAAATCCCTCTTGCGATTCAAGTGTGTTTCTGCGTTCTTGGATTTCAAGTCCTTACATTTGACCTCTCGAATGATCGACTAGAAAGAGCTATGACCGCGACGTTTACATGCTATTCAGTGTTGACAAGATGGTCTTTTGAGGAGAATCATAGACCCTTGTTCCAAAACGCTCCCACATACTCTTGTTTTTGCCAAAGTAGGGTTTTTCTACCCATCGATCATAAGGGACTTCGAGTCGCCTCCACTTTTTATCTTCTAGACTAGCAACTATGACAAACCCACAAGTTCGGGTCAGATGGTCCATAATCAGCACAGCCTTGTAGCATTTCAAGTCGTCAAGCTGAAGCACTTTTGTGCAAATTCGGGTGGCAGGATTCCACAAGTAAATATGCTTGATTAAATTGATCAGTATAAGACCATGACAAACCAAAAGCTTACAACTTTCTATACCCTGTCTTCTCCTGAAAGGATAACTGAGCTTTTCTATAGTGAGTTGTTGGTTTATGATATGGGCTTTCTTTTCCCCCGTTGAAAAGGGTGAATCGTACAGCCCGATAATCATTCCTTCTCGTCATCGTTGATTGGAGTGCTGGAATTTTGGACATGAAATCCAATAACACGCTGCTTTACAAACACACTTGAGTCGTAACAGAGATTTCACGGGTAAATATGAGAGAATAACCATCACGATATCGTTGGGTAGACCAGCCATTGGTCTGTTTTAGGGTTTGAAGTGAACGTTTTTTTCCTTAATTTGGTGGAAAGGCTGCGTTAATGTTGTCGCATTTGCCTAGGATTTTCTGTTCTATGGAAGAAGAAAAAACACAATGCGGTTAATTTATATGAGAGTAAAATATTACTTGTAAGGTAAGGAATAATAAAAAATCTAATTTTATAAGGTAAGGAGTGATAATTCTACAACATTTCTTTATTAAAGCTGACCACATTCGGGATCAGCATTCACATTTAATATTGTTTACAAAAAAGGCTAAGATACTTGAGGAATCTAGAACTCGTGCAATATCAATCTTTTCTTTCCTTGCATATTTACATTCTTTATCACTTTCGATTAAGCAGACAACATCATCAAAGAGACGCAAATTGTAACAATTTAGGCCCCAAATTTTAGGGTACATGAAGCTTAGGTACATTGCCTTTACGTGAAGTTCACGTGGAGCCACAGTACTTAAATTGATAGTTTAGTCCTTACTTATCTTGTTGATCTCACAAACATCCCACTAGTTAGTTTGTTACAACTTACTTATCACTACTAGAAATAAGCTAAAAAGCTATCACAAAAAGCGATTAAAATTGGTCTCTTTTTGTCCAAAAGCGATCGAACAGGCCTGGTCGTAACTCAGCTGGTCCCTTTACCTTAGCGACCAAAGTTGGTCGCAAATTAGCGACCATCTTTGGTCTCTAAGGCAAAAGGACCACACATTCTGGTAGAACATATGAGACTAACTTTGGTCGCTAATTAGCGACCAACGTTGGTCTCTACATATAAATTACGGTATTTCGTATTTATTATAATCTGGATAAGTGCGACCAACGTTGGTCGCCATATAATTAATTTTATTATTTTTATTTGATTAAGCGACCAACCCTGGTCGCAAAGATGAAAAACAGAATATTTTATTTTACGATAAGCGGCCAACGTTGGTCACAATATTTCCAGATTTTAAAAATCTGGGTAAAGTAGCGACCAACCTTGGTCGTTATAGTGAAGAATTTTTTTATTTATTTATGATAAGCGACCAACGTTGGTCGCTATATTTGAACAGTTTTAAAATCTGGGTTAAATAGCGACCAACTTTGGTCGCTATTTTCCAGAATATTATTTTTTTTTCCAGTGAAAAGCGACCAACTTGAGACCAAAGTTGATCGCTTTTATTGGTTCATTTTTTCCAGAAACCGCTTGTTTTGGCAGCTACACCACTTGCCAGCTTACCAAAATCCTAAACAGGCATTTTATGCCATAACGGACAACAACGACGACGACAACAACATCAACAACAACAAACCAAATTCGTTTATGGCATTTTATGCCATAAACAACAACGACAACGACAACAACAACAACAACAACAACAATAAACAATAACAACTACAACAACTACAACAACAACAACAACAACAACATTAAACAACAACAACAACAACATTAAAAGTAACAAAGTATAAAGTTCAATAGAACTTATACATAAGCTAACCAAAATAAGTTAACTATTATTAACAAGTCAAGGATTAGTTTGTACATCATTATCGTCATCGTCTGATGAAGTTTCATCACGAAGACGGTATGGATAAGGGTATAGTTGTGTAGGACCGGAGGGATGATAACGGGGAGGACGGGAGGAAGAAGCATAGGGAAGGTGAGCCTCTGGCGATGACTCACGAGATCGGGGAATCGGAAAAGCGCCAGAAGCCAAGAGAGATTTGAGCTGCTCTTGTACGGCAATATACTGAGCATATCTAACCCTTTCTCTTTCCTTGGAGGCTTCTAGCTCGGCTGTGAGCTTTGCCACAGTCTCCCGCACAGAGGAGAGGCTCTCCCCATCAAGTTGTTCCGCTTGCGCGGAAGTGCCTATTCCTTGCATTCCACACTTATAGCGGTGGAATTTCTTAGTGGGAAGCCCGTATACCTTCCCCCATTTTGGACCGCCAACAGCCCGCGTCCATAGTCTTTCAGCATCCTCGTCCGACGGTTGGATTGGGTCGCCCGATGAAGATGGTGGCTGGCTGCATATGAATTCTTCAACCTCAACTATGAAGTGACCCTATAAGAAAAATTACATTGAATTAGTATTTCAAAAGTTATATAAAAGTAAATCAAAGTACTTAATGAAAATTGAAAACTTACATGTACAGTCAAGGCTCGGCCCTCGACCCACCTTTCGTCATCTGAATTTTTCTTCTTCTTGACAATATGAGTCTCCTTGAACAACTCATCTTGCCTCATCAGATGCCCCAACTTCTTCTCCTGAAAACTCATAAATTTTAGTTAAGTAGACGTTGAAAATTAAAATTAAATTAAGCAATTACGTATCATTCTCCTCTTTATTGTACCGAGGCTGATCGCACCTCTAGTGTGCAGGGTGCCTCCCTTCTCAGAAGCACGAGCTTTCTTTCCTTGCTCGCTCTTCTTTAAGAACTCTGCGGTTAGCCATTGCCTTTGCAAATCCCCCCATAGATGATCAAGCAACCAGGAAGGCTTCTGGTTCGACTTTCTAGTTCTGGAAAAGCAATGTGACAACCGCTTGCGAGCCTTGAGATGGAAATTAGCATCTACATCCGCACTATAGCGGTGTTCCCATACACACTTACTCTGTATTTCAAAAGTTAAGTATTTAGATGGAAATATCATAAATATAAATAATTGTACTGCTTAAAAGAACATTTATACCTTAAATTCATTGAAAATTTGTTCCTTAAGCGAGAATAGAAAATCACTCCAAGTCGCATAAGGGCCATCTAATAGCTTTCTGGTGGCTTGGGTGACTATCCTTGTAGTAACATTACTAGGGATGAACCTGTAATGTAATAAAAAAAAATACATTAATATCTTAGTAAAACCGTACAAAACAATAAACGTAAAAAATAACAAATAACTCTTACCCGTCACCCTCAGGGACTATGATGATCCTGCCATATTGATCACGATGCACCTCATCATCACCATCACCATCACCATCCGAACCATATACATCAGAGGCATGTGTGGAAGGTGTAGGGGGTCAGAGCTAGTGTCTCGCAAGCGAAGGCCTATAATAGATAGAGTCCCAAATGAAGATGGCTGCGAGCTCTGTGACTGCGATATAGCTCTATGGGCTGCAGGGGGACGTGAAACTGATTGCTGTGACCCGAGTGGCTATGACCCGAGTGGCTGTGACCCGAGTGGCTGTGACCCGAGTGGCTGCGACCTTAGTGGCTATGACCTGAGTGGCTGTGACCCCAGTGGTTGCGACACTGATGCCTGTGATCCATGTGGATGTGACATGGATCGATGCGGTCCATGCGATGCAGATGGCTGAGATCCACGTGGATGTGCGGCAGGTGGACTGTATGACGGACGTACAATCCTATGGCCTTGTGATGAAAGACCTGGTGTCTGCACGAAGGTGTAGGACTGGTGATGCTGTGGCAGCTCAGAATAGCCCTGGGGTGGAGGAAAAGACGTAGGCATAGGCAACTCTGAAACGGCAGGACAAGTTAGAGTATAATCTTCTACTCTCCTCTTTGATTTCCTAGCCTTTTCTCGACCCCGAGAACTACTAGAATCATTGTTACCTCGACCCTTGCCTGTCATCTGCATAATATAATACATATTTAGATTGAAAGATATAAAGCAAATAGCTATAAACGAAAGTTGTTAAATAAATCAACTGTTTAAAGCTCATCGTTGTATAGTTCCTCGTCCGAGAATTCTTCTTCCTCGGTAGTTTGAGCTTCATCGGTTGATACTTCTTCCTCGTTTTCTGTAATTCTTACTTCAGAAATATCAACTTCTTCCAGTATGTGTTCAGGATGTTCCAAATCATTTTCTAAAACTTCGTCCACTATTTGGTCAACAGTGGAGATATCGTTTTGATATGCAACATCTAATACATTGTCGACTTCCACCCTACCCACAAGCTTGGTTTTTATTACAACCCACCAATCAAACTTATTCCGCCGCAATGAATGAGGAGTATAATACACTTGCCTAACATTATGTGCAATTATGAAAGGATCATAGCGATCATACTCCCTCGTATGATTAACCTCAATTATGTTGTACTGATTGTGGACTCTAGTACCTCTTGTTAGGTGTCGGTCAAACCACTTGCATCTAAAGAGTATCAATTTCTTGTATGGCCAACCTGTATATACTAGTTTAGTTATTTCTTTGATCACACCATAATAATCAATATCTCCATCTTGGTTGTCATCACCACCTTGAACCCACACCCCACTGTTGTTGCAATTTTTATTTTTTGAGCAACCCTCGGTATGGAACTTATATCCATTCACAACGTACTTAGACATTGTTCTGACCTCAACCCCAGGTCCCCAAGATATATCTTTCAAAAATTGGTTTACACCATTATTTGGATCATTTACCTACATATTGTTAAAATAAATTCATATGTTAGCATAACTTCCAAACATTGTTTACCTATATAGTGTTAGAATATTTTAAGGAGAAACTTATAAATTATTTGTACCACGTATCAAATCTTGTATATACAGCATCATGGCCAAATTGACCCACGAAGTGACTGTGACACATCAAATATTTTTAGTAGTTGCATTGAGATGTAATCACAGTGATTGTTATATTTTGATAACTACTAAATCAATACTTACTTGAGAAATGGTACGACTTCGGGACAATTTAGCAAACACGTGAAGTGTAGCTGACTTGAACTCCATATCGCTCAAACTCCTCTTTCTAACATCTTTAGAACATCGGCCTGGTTGATTGAATATGGACATAGGCGGATATGACGGATCATTCATAAGGTCGACTGTGTGCCTGTTGGGCCTATTCCTAGCACATGGCACATTACTCTCAAAATAATAAGAGCAAAAATGAGCAGTCTCCTTTGCAAGATATGCTTCGCATATAGATCCTTCAACCCTGTTCCTCTGCCTAATAAAAATTGTTTGCATTTATCAATTGTCCTATCATAATTTCAGGTTAGCCAAGAGCATTAAAATAAAACAGAAAATTACATCAAACATATAATATTACCTCTCAAAGGGATACATCCATCTGCATTGAATGCGCCCTCCAAGTCGTGCCTCGTGTACAAGGTGGATTGGAAGGTGTTCCATCACATCAAAAAAACCACATGGAAATATCTTTTTGCATCTTAGAAGAGGTGACCCGAATGTTCTGGTCCATCCGGAGTAGGTTTTCTTTCCTTAACGTGGAAGAACACAAGTCTTTGAAAAACAAACTGATCTCTGTGATGGGTTTCCAAATTCTTTCAGGCAAACCACAAAATGCAATAGCCACTAAGGTCTCCATGAATACATGACAATCATGACTTTTCAAATGGCTCAACTTCCCCCCCTCCATATCAACTTTTCGCCCAAAATTCGACGCATAACCCTCAGGCGTCTTCAATTTCGTTACCCTATCACAAATTTGCCGTCGTTCCTCCAAAGTGAATGTGTAAATTGCTTTGGGTTTGAACACCTTACCATTGTGTGCTGTCTGCAAGTGTAGTTCAGGCCGCCTGCAATATTCTTGTAAGTCCATTCTAGCCTTTGCGTTATCCTTGGTCTTACCTTTAACATCCATCACTGTGTTGAACAAATTATCAAAATAGCTCTTCTCAATGTGCATGACATCAAGGTTGTGATGGAGAAGATTATCCTTCCAATAAGACAAATCCCAAAATATACTCCTTTTCACCGAATTGTGAGTAATACCGTATCCTGGGAATCTATAAGGTGGAGCTTCAGTAACTTTACTGAAGTTCCGGACCCTCTCCCAAATTTCCTCTCCTGAAAGTATTGGAGGTGGAAAATCACATTCCATTTTATTCTTTCTGAATGCATTTTTCATCCTTCTAAACTCATGATCAGGAGGCAAGAACTGACGATGACAATCAAACCATGATTGCTTCCGGTCATATTTCAAAGTGAACGCTTTACTATTTTCCATGCAGTAAGGACAAGCTAGCTTCCCAGCAGTTATCCACCCAGACAACATTCCATACGCAGGAAAATCGTTAATTGTCCACATTAAATTAGCACGCAAATTAAAATTCTGTTTGGTTGATATGTCATATGTTTTAATACCATCGTACCACAATTGTTTTAGCTCATTAATCAAAGGTTGCAAATGTACATCAATTAAGCTTTTTGGATTACGTGAACCTGGGATAATACAGTTCAAGAATATGTTTGGACTAGTCATGGACAACTCTGGTGGTAGATTAAAAGGTGTAATAAAGACAGGCCAACATGAATAAGGTGTTGCAGAAACAGAAAATGGGGTAAAGCCATCAGCACACAAACCCAACCGAACATTCCTCGGTTCACTAGCATAATCCGGATACGTCCTATCAAAGTGCTTCCAAGCTTCTCCATCTGAAGGATGACACATAACACCGGGTGGTCTTCTATTTTCAAAGTGCCATCTCATATGAGGAGCAGAGCTCATCGACGCATATAACCTCTTTACCCTAGGTATAAGAGGTTAATAATGCATCGACTTGATAGCGACCAACTTCCCGCTGGAAAGCCTCTTGAGACGAGGCTTTTCGCAAAATTTACAACTGTCCAGACCAGCATCATCTTTATAGTATAACATGCAACCATCTTCACAACAATCAATTCTCATTGACGAATGTCTTAACTTAGAAACTAATCTCTTTGCCTTATAGAAATCAACAGGTAAGTCGACATCACGGTCAACTAGTTCATGCATAAGGTCAATAAAAGAGTCCATGGCTCCTTGAGAAATATTCCAATCAGATTTCATACTTAGTAATCTAACTACAACAGACAACTTAGAGTGCGGACTTTCGTTACGTAGTGGACGACTAGCTTCCTCTAATTGTTCATAAAAATGTTTTGCCTCATCATTAGGAGTTTGTTCAATATTTTCATTGGAATCACCCCCAAAGTGCATCCCAAAAGCATCCGCAACCATATGATGAATTCCGGAATCACTATTTGTATTCTCCACCGACCTACTACTTTCACCCACAACTAGATTATGAAATATCCCATGGCTACCATCGATCTCTCCATGATTAGTCCACACAAAGTAATTTTCTATAAACCTCCTTCTATAAAGATGAAGCTTAACTTCATCCGATTTTTCAAACTTCATACAGTCGCACTTAACACAGGGGCACCTAATTACTCCTTCAATTAGATATGGTGGAAGTGACATTGCATGTTTAATAAAGTCATCCACCCCTTCTACAAAATCCTCCCTCAATCCCCGTCGATTAGGATAATTCTTATTGTACATCCAAGTACGATATTCCATCTATACAAATAAAATAAGAGGAAATTAATTTAGTTAATTCATATTCCAATATTTTTCTAGTTAATTAATTTCATATCCTAAAATTTTAATTTCCAAACTAAAAGTTAATTCATATATTAAAAGTTCAATTCATACACTAAAATTTCAATTCATATCCTAAGGGTTCAATTCATAAACTAAAAGTCCAATTCGTATCATAAAGGTTCAATTCAAATCCAATTCATAAAATTTCAAGACAACACAAAGTATAATTCAAACCTAACTAAACTAAATTCAACACTAATTAAACTAATTAGTTAATAAAATTAATTAACAAAACTAATTTGAACAAGACCAAACCCTACTCCTCAATAAAATATATTGTACAGAGAATTGAAACACTAATTGAAACAATAAACAGCAATACATCAAATATTGTAACACACACACCAAAAATAACAAAGATTGAAGGTTATAATTCTAACCTTGATTTTTTATAGGTGGAGAAGGAGAGAGATAGGCGCGGCAGCAGTGGCGGCGGCGGCGGCGACGGCGACGGCGACGAGCAGCAGTGGGCCTGGTGTCGCGGGGTGGGGGAATGGGATTAGGGTTAGAAAAATAAGAAAGTTGGGAAATTTTGGAGAAATAAGGGGAAACCCCGCTTTTGTTTCTGTAATTACAAAAAGCAACCAACGTTAGCGACCAACGTTGGTCGCTTATCTAAAAATTTTAAAATTAAAATTTGCGGCCAACGTTGGTCGCAATTTTGGTCGCTCCAGTGTACTCTGTTCTATATAATACGTGTATATGTATATATAATACTATAGTATATATATGTATATATTTATTACTATA